>CAOJCQ010517406.1:0-11054 GCA_948356215.1 Stillingia texana | reverse complement strand
GTAAAGGTCATTGAGCATAATTTGGTGCACTTTCATGAACTAACTTGTGAGCATAATTAGGACCAGAAAATGACTAACCAGCTCAAAATCCAAACTAGAAAAATGTAGCCTTATCTCTTAGCTTTCAGAATTGGTATTATGGAGCTCAATCTGAGTTGTATAAGTCAAGATATGCCCATTTTACCAACACATGTTCTGGTTAACCTACCAAATGCACATATCCGCAAATTCATGACTCAAACTCACATCACATGCAACTTTCTGCTACACAACTTACCACAGGACTCTTAGAAACAAAAACATGCACATAAACACATCAAAACACCAGATTAACCATCTAATCTATATAGGATTATTCTTACCTAATTTTTGCTCCAAATACACCTCACTTTGGTGTTCAACCTTCCACCTTTTCCTTGCCCTTCACCTTTTGGTTTTCTATAGATACCAAATACCATATATTTAACATATTTCTATACCAAAAGCTGAATCAAAACACTTACCTAAATACAACTTTTCTCCTTACCTTTCTTTGAAAGGTTTTGTTTGTACACTTGACCAAATCACCTTTTTTTCACCTAGTTAGGGTTCTAATTTTGCTTTGATATTTTGCAGATATTTTTAGGACATAATTTAGATTTGGATGGTGAAAAAATATGAAAGAAAAAGAGAGGAGAACTTGGGCTAAAATACTAAGGAAAGAAAAGAAGAAAATTGGTCCAAAAGTGAACCAAACCAAAAGGTGGGCTGATTTTGTCCTAAACCAGCCAGCCAGCCAAGGATGAGTTGGTGCCACTAACCCCTCTCCTAGGCTGCCACATGTCACTCAATGGTTGGGTGAAAATATTAACTTTTTTTCATTTTTGCCACCAAACTTTTACTTCTTTTCAATTTAGTTTATACCCCATTTCTAATTTGTTCTATAAATTTTATTCTACTTCAATTTAATCCCCAAATTCAACTCTATATCAATTATCATACGTACATCATCTGTATAATATGACTAGGTATATTTCAGGTCATTACAGCATCCACATGTTTATTTAGAGTATCTTCATGATCACAATCAATGAGATTGACTACTTGAACCATTCAATAATAAACATAACATGTACTGATCTTAATTCACATTCTACAATGTCTCATATTATTATAATATTTTGATTATGGAATTTAGATATCACACATTTGTATATAATATGCATCTCATTATCATAATTTGTTTATATAACACCCAGGTGTGCTCTGACACCAATCCAACTATATCGCACCTGAGTGTCGCAGCCGTGACGTCTTGACGTATCACATTTCCATGACACGCCGTGACATAATGCTAGAGCACCTGTCAATCTACCTTTTATAATCACGTAGTGGAATTTAAACATTTCATACATTCATTTATAGCAAAACATCTCTTTATACATTCACAAAACCTGTTTATACTTACGTAACATTTATCATACAAAACCCACCTTTCCATATTCATATAATTTTCTATTTACATTAGTCCATTAACCTATAGTTCTTACTTAGGACTTTAGTTATATACATATTACAAAACATTATTTACATTCAAAAGTTCTTTAGCTTAATTCAGTGGCGTTGGTTGGACCTGCAATGGGTGCTTGTTTTGACTTGTTAGTTTCTTCGGTACCTACACAGATTAGGAAACCCGTGCTAAGCAATAACGCATAGTGGAATAATCACATATAGAAAATATTCCATAACATATCATATCATGTTAATCAAACCCATACAAGCACACTCAATGATCTCATGCACTTTCCTCATGTTTAACACAATCAAATACACATATACATGCCTTCTTTTATCTCATTACCTCATTCCACATGTTACTTTAGAAAATTCAACATTTTATTATCATTATAGTGAATAGCGGGCCAATCTGTTACCCGAAGGTAATATCACATATGGATCCGTACTTTTCCATTCCTACCCAAAGGTAGTGATCATTCATCAATTATTTCCTACCCGAAGGTAGCTATTCTATCATTTTCCTACCCAAAGGTAGCGATTCATCCTTTCACTTTTTCCTACCCGAAGGTAGCTATTCTATCATTTTCCTACACGAAGGTAGTGTCACTATAGCAGTTGCACTCCCATTCTAGAAATGTCTATCATCCACTATAAGCATAGAATTATGCATTTCCTTTCATATAGTTATCTCAATCATTATCACATTCCACACATTCAAGCATCTCTTTTATATTTATTGACTTTCACACACTTTCTATGAACATACATTCAAGCATACATCCTTTCATACTTGCTTCATTTTCACTTCCATATCTATACATACATATGTATATACTTATTCACACATTCATATATCAATTCATGTCACTTATATGCCCATTCAATCATCCATGCAAGCATACATCAAAAACATGCCAAAACAAGTCTTTTCCTTACATTTTAACCTAGTTTACAATGTTTCTAGGCTTGCTGTCCGAACCCCTTTTCAATACCTTAATCCTATTATTAGCTTATGTTACACCATTAAATTTGTTACATTATGAGTCATGGTTCTATAAGATTTGGCTTCATATCAATTGGATTTTTCTAGAAGAAGTTATGACCAAAATACTAAGTATAGGTAATTGGTCATTTTTAGGTTAACTAGTGTTCCAAGCTTGTTGTCCGGAACACCTTTCCACCCTTTAATCCTATTATTAATTTATGTTACACCCATAGATTTTTTGCATTATTAATCATGTATTTATGGGTTTTGATTTCACATTAATTGGGTTTTTCTAGAGAAATTTATGACCAAAACACTAAGTATATGTAATTGGTCATTTTTACGTTAACTAAGTTACCAAGCATGCTGTCCAGAACACCTTTCCACACCTTAATCCTATTATTAATTTATGTTATACCTTATATTTGTTTCATTATGAATCATGGATCTATGGATTTTGATTTCACATTAATTGGATTTTCCTAAAGAAAGTTATGACCAAAACATTGAGTAAAGGTCATTTGGTCACTTTTAGGTTCATTCCATATACCTATCTTATGAGCAAATTTAAGACCCGAAAATGATCATTCTGATTCTGGGTCAAAACAGAAAAAATGTAGATCTATGTCTTATCTTTCAAAGTTGGTATTATACAGCTTAATCTGAGTTTTAGAACTCAAGATATACCAATTTTCTAAGACATGTCCGGTTGACCTACCTAAACCAATAATCCGCAAATACATGACTCAAACTCAATCCACATGTAACTTTCTTCTATTCCCTATCACACACAACTTACCACAAGACTCTTAGTAATAAAAACATGCACATAAACATATCCAAACACAAGGTGAAACATACTTTCTATATAGGATTATTCATACCTAGTTTTGCTTCCAAACACACCACACTTTGGTACTCAACTTTCCACCTTCTCCTTGCCCTTTATATTCTTGCTTTCTACACATATCAAATACCATATATTAGGTATAATTTTGTACTCAAAACCAATCCAAAACACTTACTTTAATATAACTTTTCTCCATACATTTCTTTGATAGGTTTGGATGAACACTTAAGCAATTTACCTCCTTATCACCTAGTTAGGGTTCCAATCTTACTTTGGTCTTTTGACTATATTTTTATGACAGATTTTTAGCTCTGGATGGTGGAAAAATTTGAGAAGAAAAGAGTGGAGAAGTTGGGCCGAAATGCTTAGGAAACAAAAGAGAAAAATTGGACAAAAAATGGACCAAACCAAAAAGTGAGTTGGTTTTGTTCCAAACCAGCCAGCTAGCCAAGGATGAGGTGGTGCCACTAACCCCTCTCCTAGGCTGCCACATGGCACTCTCTCATTGGACCAAATTTATTTTTTATTTTTTCACTTTACCACCAAACTTTCATTTCTTTTCAATTTAGTCCATACCCCACTTCTAATTTGTTCTATAACTTTTATTCTACTTCAATTTAATCCCCAAATTAAACCCTATATCAATTGTCATACGTACATCATCCGTATAATACGACTAAGGTGTATTTCAGGTCATTACAGTTTATAATTGTATTAACATTGTGACTAATATCAAGGATTTCATTAAATTATTCAAAATTTACAAATATATGTAATTAAATATAGTACAATATAATGAAGCAATGCATTTATTAATCATTTAAAGATTACATATACATGAATTATGGTCATTACAACTATAAATCTACTGCATGATCTCTAATAATACATACAAAATACATTAAATAGAATATAATAACATTATGACATAAATAGAAAAGATTTGGAGAGAATACTTACCCCACCTTGGAGATTCAAAAACCTTCTGATTTGTATATGAGCAGTTATATTTATAGAAAATTTCTTACATGAAAGTCGAAGTGGGTAAAACCGAATTTTATACGATCAAACCGTACATGGAATATGCTTTTAACGAAAGTTGAAGCTGCCAACTTTTACTTCTAGACTGACACTTGACTGACATGGATCAGTCAATATGAAAGCTAATAGCTTTGACTTTCAAGTTGACTGACATAGATTAGGCAACATGAAAGTTGAAACTGCCAGTTCGGACTTTCAGGTTGATTGACATGTGTCAGCCATCATGAAAGTTAAAATTTCAAAATTCTCTTCTCATCTTTCAATGAAAATCGAAATGCATGACTTGAACTTCCATTCAAAATTTACCCGTTATCTGTGAATGAAAAGCTAAACTTCTAGTTTTGATTTTCAAATATCATCTTATTTTCCTTAATAACTTTTTACAATTTACTAATTGCAGATAAAGAATGATTTATACATTATTTTGTTTAAAGACCCATTTTATTGTGGTAGGAAGAGTTTTATTTTAATTTTTAAAATGAATTTTTAATTTATAAATGCATTTCATATAATCATGAAATATTTATCATGTATTTGAACAAAATGATTTTGGGTAGATGGGTTAAGATTTATGAAAAAACAAATGTTATCAAAATCGGACCGGAGTGATCAGTTAGATTAGTTGTAATTAGAAACCGATCATAAATTCGATTCGGTTTATTAACAAAATCGATATTGATTTCTAATAGGAAAAAAACTTTTAAAATTTGATTAAAAAATTTATAAGGTAAAATCTGAAATTAGAATTGTAATTATAATAAAACCGATTAATTCAAATCTAATCAAATTAATTCAATCATAAACTAATAATTATATTGGTTCAATATCAGTTCGATTTTAAGAACATCGACAAAAACACTTTGGCTCATTGCGCTCATCAAAACAATGGGTTAAAGACAGAGTTAAGCAAAATAAAAATATCTCGTCTCATGTAAAGTGTTAAAGGTCGGATAAGGCTAATTGATAGAAACGTGTACATTCCCGATTTGATCTCAGAAACCGCGCCATATGACTCGCCTTTAGATCTATTGACTCTCTATTTTTGAAGTCGTATTTAAACCTCCCTTTCCCCTGTCTAAACGCAGTCTCATCCAAAATCGCTCTCTCATCAGTTTCCGATCATCAATTTTAATTCTTCATGTGTTTTCATGGATTCTCTCCTTGATCCCTGATCCCTGATCCGATTGCAGTTTCATCATAATCTGAATTTTCTTTTTGTTCTATGATCCAAGACGGTGAACAAAGATCTAGGGTTTTGACTAAGCGGATAATCATTAGGGGATTTCGGGGTATTCGAAGAGCAGAAGGGAGATAATGCCTTCGATCCCCAAACAAGTTCTTTTTCTTCCTCTAGTTCCTTCTTTGACTCTCTTTCATGGTGGATTGTGTTCTCATCGTTTGAAACAGCTTGAAAAAGGTGATCGGCTTGGTAATCTTAGTTAACATTAGCATTTCTTCTTCCTTTTTCTATCTCGCAGTCCCTCTTTCTTCTTGCTTTTTTGTTTCCTGGTTTCTGTGATAGACCTGCAATTTTTCGAGAAATCTGAGATTTTAGATCATTTGGCGGATTTGCTGGGAGGTTATGAGAGCCATTTTGGAGCCAGGTAAAAGGTAATGTTTTGTTCTTATATTTTACTAATTATTTGCTGGGTCTATTCGCGTCTAATGTTAATTGTAGAATTTGATGAATATAGAGATAAGCTTGTAATTCGATTTAATTGTTTTAATGAGTTTTTGCTGCACTTTTTCATAGTACTATGTTACGATCCTTGTGAATTGTTATGATTGAATAAAGCTATGTCAATCTATAATACAATTGATTACTTTTGGTGTTAATTTATTCAAATGATTCTCTGTAATTTTTTAATGTGTACTGTGATTTGATCGTTGTGAATTGCTATGTTTCTATACGGTAATTGTTGCTAGTAATGAATAATTCTTCATTATAGGTGAATTTATTTTCTTATATATTAATAGAACGCTGATCCTTTTGTTTCGCAGTGCGCTGCCGTTTTTGATGGACATTAGCTCTGTTGGGTCTGGTGTGGGTGATGTTCTGATACATGAAATTGAAAGAGATTTTTGCAAGTTTGTGCAAGTAGTAGATATTCAGGAAACGTATGCATCTCCATCAGATGACAATTGTGATGCAGAGCCATCTGAAGAACTTGAACCATATAGGCCTAAGCTTGTTGTAAATAGATTGAAAAAGCCTGCAACAGTTGCATCTGCCGAAGAAGATGATACTCTAACGGCTATGGGGTTTTTGTTCTCTGAAGAACCCATAAGTCCCATTTCCCTGGTAAGCCTGCATCTGCTGTTATATTTTACTGGTATTTCCTTCAGAATTAAGGGAGGCAAAGATTCTCAAGATATAAGCTTGCATTTTATGTTACATGAGGCATCTTAAAATTCTTTTAATTGGTATTCCTAGCTGCTAAAGGCAAAGATTCCAAAGATATATGCTAGTTTAGGTCATAAGAATGACAAATGAGATCTTTTGTAGACAAAAGTAGAAATTTGTTTTATTAAGCTATTTATGCGGCAAAGTCTTGTTCTGCAGTTGGTCACCGTCCTCCTTGTCAATTTGCAAGGGGAATAAGCTGCGATTACATGTTATTATAGATATTTCTGTTAACTGAAAGTTAACTTGTTTTGTTCTTTGAAGCTTGTTTCTGCCTTGAAAGGTACCAGGGAAAAACTGGGCGCATCTGCGGGGGAAATGAGTGTCAAATGGGCACCTGATGTGTATGATCCAATTCCTAATTCACTATCCCACACTGTGAAAGGCAAGCAAAAGAAGCATAGGAGAGAAAAAGAATGCAAGAAGAGAAGTGGAAAAAAAGGACAGAAGAGCAACTTGAGAGGAGGAGCTGTTGGTGGTAAAGAAAAGAAACAAGTTCGTAAAGCTGGTGGGAAGTGTGAAAGGTCTTACAAAACACTAAATAGTTGTGATAGATTGGTGGAGTCATCCTGTGGCCTTAATGAATTTGATGTCGGTAGTCCAGACTACTGCGGGACTAGCTTCCTGAAAAAATCCCCCACAAAGCTTCACTACACTGTAGCCCAGGCTTTGTGATCCTGCATCTGCATTCTACATCTACTCCGAACCTGTTGTGGATAAATAAGGTTAACATGGAGTGATGTAGGGATTGAACCTATTTGGTTAATGATGCTGTCTCGGCACTTAAAAATATTTTTTTTTGTTGGATTTCTGGTGCTTGTATGCTCTAATGCTGTGTTGTTTAGTTGCAATTTGCCCACATTTGATATCCAATTACTTAACTGACACCTAAATGTAATTTTTTCAGTTGGGTGTGTTTTTTATACAATAAGGCATTCTCGATTACTATTGGCTTGCTATATATTTTTGGTTGATGGGAACTCCATCTGCATTTGATTATCCCCTTTTAGTTATTCTTCTTTTATTAAATTCCAATGTCAACCAGGCCAAGAGCACTTCTTGGGTGCACAAGAGAGAGAGGGAGGTGGGGTTGTGCCTCACCCTCTTCTCCCTTGGGTTCATTGCTAAATGCATTTAAACGTCAACAGGCCACGGATGTCAGCATTCAGTTCTAGGACAGCAGAGCCAGACCAAAAGTGAGAACTGAACCGGATTGAATGTGATTTCGATCCTTTCTGTTCGTTGCAATTGATTCTTGATCTCAAAATCGGTTCTTGATTGAAAATTTGGGTGTATTGTTCTTTTTGCAAATGTTCAATTGCACTAAACTGATTGGATTGATTGAAATTGATCGATTTTAAAATTGATTCGATTTGATTTGGTTATCTGATAGTTTAGTTCTTCCAGTTTGATTCTCTATCATAGTTTGTTCTTTCAGTTCTTTTGATCTGATTCAGTTGTGGATCCAATCCACTGGTTGATAATCCCTAATCAGTTCTTTTCTCCTTTTTATTCAATTGCCCGAGCCAATTTAATTATGAACTGGAACTCTAAATTGGATCAGCCTCGTGACAAATAAGATAGCATACGATAAAGTGCAATAGGTTAAATATCCAAGTAAATCATCATCCCACTTTTTGATACATTGTGGGATTTTTCACATTTATGTTTTGATTACATATAGATGTTAATTCCTTCAAAATGCTAATTGAGATACAGCGTAATTGATCTCCTGTTAAAAGTTCAATCTTTGAAATGTTTATTTGAGAAACAGTGAATATTGATCTTATGTGGTGTACTCGGCATTTATTTTGACATAATTATAGCTCAAGTCACAGCCCCATGCCTGTCCGTTTCCTAATCCATCACCTGTGAAGAAAACCAACGATAGAGGTTAACAGTCCTGAGGATGCTGACATATATCTCACTCATTCATCAATCATCTTCTTATAGTTATTCGAATGATAACCATAAGGATTAAATTCAGTTCTACAGAAGCTTAACACAGAATCATTTATATGTCCTCTGCTGGGAATGCAATTGCCAGTGATGGCGGTTGACATTTAAAGATGCTTAGAAAAATATAATACACAAGATATGTCTTTGAACTAGTGCTTTTCAACTTTAGGTCCTTATACTAAAATTTCCTACATTGGGTCCTATTATTTTTAATTTTTATCACATTACGTCCTTTGACTGGATAGATGGGATGAGTTGAATGTCACGGTGGAGTGACTTGTCTGGTTCTAAGCACACCATTGGTGGCTCATGTCCTTCAAAGATTAGAAAATTTTACTGAAATCATATTCAGAATAAAAAGCTAGCGACGGTCTTATATTGGAAATTGGACTATCGACGACAATTCTCAGTCACTTGGGCTACTATCGCAATAACTGGAGACTGGTGTTCCTTCTAGTAGCTTTTGTGATGCTATAAGAAGTCGGTAAGGCCTTGATGCGATTAAAATTGAAAGTAAGAAACTCAACGTAGAAAATTTTAGTACTGGAATCGATGTAGAAATTTGAGAAGTTCAAAGACTTGAGAAGTGTTTAGCCAAAATGTTATGCATTAGATAAATTCTTAACCGGAAAATGCTTCCAACAAATTCAGAAAGCTTACCTACAGAAACGTAAATCCCAACAGTACCATGGCTATCACCAACCTTTCTGAGATAGTCACTGGCTGCAACTCTGAGAGACATCATTTCTCAATTAAGCAAAAAATTAATATGCCGTACTTAAAATTAAGAACACGTTGTTATATGCCGTACTTAAAATTAAGAACACGTTGTTGTCTCTTTTTAGGCATGAGCCAGCCCAATGCTCACCTGTCAAATGCAAGTGGTTGCCCATTATCCATGAGCAAAATTTCCCCAAGCGTTATTCGCAGCTTGTTCTGGTCGAAAGGAATCCTTGAATAACCAGCAGCACAAGCAATTCGTCCCCAGTTTGGATCTGTGCCACATACTGCAGCCTGCCAGCATCCGAGACAACAAATTAGATTCAGCTAAAAACTGGATCATCAAATGAATGTGTTCTGATTTATGCCTTGACAAGTGAGGAGAATGCCATGGTATGTGCAAGCTTTGCTGCTTCCACCTCGCTTTCTGCCGCGTCACTGTAACCTATTGCACAAATGTTCCAATTAACTGAATTTTCAATGTCCTTTCTGACCCCAATCATTCATTGAGCGCTCAACTCTAGTTCCTAATTATTTTGTTGGTGAAATATAGTTATAATTCAGAGATGGGGCCTGCTTGCTTGGTTTAGCACCTTGGTTGCAGGAATATGCCATTTTTTTGCTAAAGTGTCAAGGTTGGAAATATATATGCTTTGACATGTTCAGATACGCATCAAATCCATAACTATAACATTTATTTAATTTTTTAATTTTATTAATTTTAGTTAAACAAAAAGACTAAAAACAAATAAGGATTCCTTACAATTTTTTATTTAAAAAAGAGACATTATTTAAAAGTTCTCATAAAAGAAAAACTCGAGTTTTAGCAAAACAAAAAGACCAATATCAAATAAGAATTGCTTATATGATTGGATAATTTCCATCCCAAGAAATTATGTTTGTTACAAACAGATAAAAGAGAGAAGAAATCTTATTTTTCTCATTCATATAGAAAAGAATATATAGACATTTCCTCTATACATTTATTGTAACTCTAGTCTAAACACATTTAATCCTTTCATATGTACAACTTGTATTCACACACATGTTTACACTTACAACTATACTTTAACACTCCTCCTCAAGTTGGAGCATAGATGTTAGTCATGCCCAACTTGTTACAAATATACTCTATCCGATTTTCATTTAGAGCTTTTGTGAAAATATCACTAAATTGATCTTTAGTTCTCATATATCCAGTTGATATCAATCCAACTTGGATCTTTTCACGTACAAAGTGACAGTCAATCTCAATATGCTTATTACGCTCATGGAATACCGGATTTGAGGCAATATGAAGTGCAACTTGATTATCACACCATAACTTTGCGGGTAGTGAGAACTTCAATCATACTTCGGTCAGGAGATGATATATCCACATAATTTCACAAGTCGATAGGGCCATGGCCATGTATTCAGACTCCGCACTAGATCGTGACACAACGTTCTTCTTCTTACTTTTCCAAGATAGCAGATTCCCTCCAACAAAGACACAGTAACTTGTGGTGGATCACGTATCTTCATTTGATCCAGCCCAATCAGCATTTGTGAAACATTCGATATTAAAGTGCCCATTATTCTTATAAAGTATCCCTCGT
>CAOJCQ010514058.1:0-10810 GCA_948356215.1 Stillingia texana | reverse complement strand
CTTATATGAATGATGATGTAAAGGATAAATTATGTATATATCACATAAGTGATTATAAGAGAAGTTAAATTTATATTTAATGTAGATCCACCTTGGTCCATATTGATTCTATTATGAGTTTCGCCATATCTGTCTGGGTTTCAGCCATATATGTCTGATTTGATCTGTATGACCCCACGTTCGACTTAGATTTTTATGTCTGATTTTGCTAGGGTCAATGCATCTAATTTAAATACTATAAATAATATGGATTTATGATATATGCATTGCCGAAAAAAATAATGAGTGTATGTTTAAGTTAAGTAAGAATAGTTATGCAGTATATGAATGTTAATTAAAATAAATTTATTAAATTTTAAACCTCTATTCACCTATGTTTAAGAATAATTGCATTTTGCATGTGTGTATGTGTTTATTTATAATTAAGGAAAAAAAACATTAGTGTACACCACTAAGCATTATGCTTAGCGTGTGGAGTTTATTTTTTGTGCGTAAGATTGATCTGTAGACATAGCTTCGATCAAGGAAGAAAGTTAAAGTAGTGGAATTACGTGAAAGTTGCTATTGAGAAGTGAATTTCATGGTGGATGCACTACATTTGATTTTTTTTAAATTTTGGATAATTAATTAGTCTTATGGCATGCACTGAACTTCTTGAAATATGATTAATGAAACTTTAAGACTTTATTACTAATATTTGGAATTGTATATTTGAGTAATCTTTTATGGATGTTAATGGACTAATATTATTATATTTCAAAGTCATATTATTGATATAACTGCTTCTGTGAGATTGATTTGGGTATGTTGGAGTTGTGATAAAGTAATGGTTATGGATTTGAGAATTATGGAAATGTATTAGTTTATTGTAACAAGGGGTTTGTACCATTTATAGGAAAAACTTTTGCAATTTTCTGTAAATGGGATGACTTATTTATTATGTCATGGACATATGAATATAATGACATGTTAAAGCATATTAATATAAGGAATAAGTTAAATAAAAAAAATTCTACATTATATAAGAATGGAATCGATTAAGGTAGCGATTATCGCAATGTGACATCTTTATTCGGGTCATACTATGAACCAGATAAGGATGTTACACTTCTGCTTTCTCATTTCTTCTCCATCTTCCTTGCTTCTGGCAATTCTTCGATGAGCTTAGTTTTTCAAGCTTTTTCCTTCGATGCACCTTCTATTTCAGGTGAGTTTTTCTTGATTGGTGCACCTTCTATTTCAGGTGAGTTTTTATGATTCTGGTGCAACAGTATTATACTTTTATCTTTATGGCTGAATTCTTGGAAATTCATTACACGTTTTCTTTTCTTCTATAAATGGCTGACTCCTCCAGTTTTTGTATTGAAACTAGCCCTCTTTTGCATGATCCTAAGGTAGAAATGGAGGACACTAACAATAGATCTGTAGAAAGTAGGGATAATGAACCGTTTGTCAATCCTAACCCCCCAAACAAAGAGCAAACCTATGAGGAGCTATTCCCTAAGTTAAGGAGAAGGAATTCTAAGAATGTGACTCCTGTTCATACTCGTAGGTTTAATGAAATGTACTCGACCGTAACTACTAGGATATTCAAGAAGATTAGGGAGAGGTATCAAATTCCTTTGCAAATAAGCCTTAGAGCCCCCGATGAGAGCTGTAGGCCTAATATGGATGTGGGAAACAAATCATTCATGCTTTATGAGGAGTATTTAAAAGTGGGAATTCAATTACCTCTAATGTCTCTCCAAGTGGAGACATGTAGAGAGTTCAATATTTGTCCCAATCAGTTATCATCAAACAATTAGAAGATAATAAATGGTTTATATACATATGCAGTAGCTAACGACGTAATCCTAAATTGCAGGCTGATAAAGCATTACTATAAGTTGGTATATAGGATCAAAATAGAGGATCACCCTTTCTTGCAGGTGAAGAGTAGTGCCTTATCAATTGGTAATCTGGACTCAATTAAAGATTAAAATGATAGATTTTTTATAATGGCGACTTAGCAGGAACTTCCCTTTAGGACTGCTTAGCATAATAGAAAATTTACCTATCAGATTAACCCTATATTAGATAATGCTGATAGGAAATTAAAATCCAAAATTGATAATGAGGAGTTCCTCATAGAGTGGCTGATCTTATGAAAGAAAATCGGGACATGTTCCTACTACCTCCTTCTGTTAACATACCCGTGGGATTTTCATTGATTAAGGCATGGGCTCCACTAATGGTACTAACAGTTTCATTGTGTAATTCTGTTCAACAGTTTATTTGGTGAAATCATAATAGCTTTTCCTTTGTTTTACAGTCAAAATGCCTCCGAAAATAGCCACAGAAAAATTAGCGAAGCGGAGGGCTAGGGCTAAAAAGGAAAGGAGTCAAACAACCCTCCTGAGTAGGGGAGGAGCACCTACTCAGTCGCGCCCTTCACTTTCTATAGATTTTGAGGCTAACCTTCGGGTGAAAAATCTTCATCTTTCTCACTCGAGTAAGGAGCAAGAGGACACCAAATTTTTACTCCTAATGGATTGCCCCGATCTGAGGGCTTTTTGAAAGGAGAAGAAAGGCATGGGTGCTTCTCTTGAGGATCTCGAGGTAGTTTATTCCCTTGCTCTAAACATTGTGATGACTAAGGAGGCTGAAGCATTGGCAACGTCGAGCCTGAATGATGTTACTTCTCGGGATATCCAGGGTATCCTTTAGGTATGTTGATTAGCTTTTAAATTTTGCTGATTCTTTTTGTTAAATTATAACTCCCTATTGGGTTACTTTATGTTAGGCTACTTCTAAGCTGGTTGGCATATAGGAGAGATCTTGTATGTCTGAGCATGAGTGCAAAGCTCTATTTGAGGAATTCAATAAACTACAAATCGATTTTGATGACCTGTATGCTCGCTTCTCTAAATTGAATAATGATTACAATAAGGCCAACCAGAGGTATGAGTAAGCCTCCATGAACTGGTTGAATGCAGAGATTGCTTTGAAGGTGGTGGATGGTCGAATAAAGGAGTTAGAGGATTGATAAAGCCACTGATTAGGTGGCAGATATGCTAGACGAGATACTCCAAAAGGTGGTGAAGGAGTGTACTAACCATTATCCAAACGGTGATTTCTTGTTTATCGAGTAGATGGTACTGGATGCACCTAATAAGGGGACATCTGCTTCTTTGGCTACTCCTCTGATTGTTTCTTCTCCAACTCCTCCTGCTACCAAGGAGATGCATGCACCCATCCAGGAGGGAAATTCTTTTTATTGAGATGTCCTGAATCCTTCACTGGATGATCCCTTGCTCCTAATTGCAATGGACTATGAGGATTTACTTAATCGTGTTCCTCCAGCTTCTTAATTTTTTTTGTTCACCCTTCAAGGCTAATTTTTTTAAAAAATCTTATTCACAATTTTGGAATGATAAAAACCTATTCAAACACTTTGCAATATTTTGATGCTTTTTAATGCTTTTTCTATATGGGTTTTGTATTAATATGGATGATCAGTCCATTTATTTTACTCAAGCAGAAATTTTAAGCCTTTTATATAGATTTGTATCATCTGTTGTTAGGTTATCAGCCTTTTTATATATACTACAGTCTTTTATTTGCATGCAAAAGGTATTTTCATCTAAATATTATTTTTGGGAGAGTAAAAAGAATTTATTATGATGACATAAAGAATACATAGGGCTCTTAGACTGAGTCTTTTTAAAGACTCTTTTAGTAAATGGAGAAAAAGAAATATCGTAGTTGAAAAAACATGAACAAAGACTTCCACTAATAATATTCTTCAAGTCATTGCCATTCCATGTTCACGGTAAAATGACTCCTGTATGGATGAGTTGATAAGTGTTTGCCCTAATGACTTTGGTGACCTGGAAGGGTCCTTCCCAATTCTCATGGAGTTTTTTTACACTCGTTTCTATTCGACTGCCCAATGCTTTTCTCATTACAAGGTCCCCTTCGTGATATTTTCATTTTTTGACCTTTGCATTAAAATATTTTGAAATCCTTTGTTTGTATGCGACAATTTTGAGGCTAGCTTCCACTCTTTCTCCATCAAGCCAATCTAGGTTTGTTGTGAGTAATCCCTTATTAACTGTATGATCGATGATTTTTCTCATGGGAGCACCAAGGTGTATCGAGACTACGACTTCAGTGTCGTAAGTAAGGGAGAAGGGAATTTTTCTAGTGGAGGTTCTTGGTGTTGTTTGGTAAGACCATAAGACATTGTTTATCTCATGAATCTAATTCCCTTTTTAATCCACCAACCTTCATTTCAGTCCTACAGTTATTTTTCTATTGGAGACCTCCATGATTTCTTTGATTTTGGGGTGAGTTATTAATGTGAATCTTAGTTGAATGTGTAGCCCTTCGGTAAATTCCCAGAAGGCTTTACAGTCGAATTGTTTACCATTGTCAGTCATAATGGTATGGGGTATTCCAAATCAGGTGATTATAGTATTTTGCACAAAATTTATTACTTTTTATGGAGTTATCGTAACTAATGGCTCTAATTATATCCATTTGGTAAAGTGGCCGATGGCCACTATGAGAAACTTCACCTATAATGCCACTGTTGGAAATGGCCATAATAGATCGATGCCCCATTGAGCAAAGGGCCAGGGATTGTATATAGGTTATTGTTCGGAGCTAGGAGTATTAGTGACATTGCTATGTTCTTGGAATTTTAGGTATTTCTACACAAAGAGTTAGACATCTTTGACCATATTAGGCCAGTAATAACTTTGTAATAGGGCTTTCCTTGCTAGTGTAGTTGCCCCTTCATGAGCTTCACATATTCCTTCATTTA
This sequence comes from Stillingia texana, assembly GCA_948356215.1. Lineage (NCBI taxonomy): Eukaryota > Viridiplantae > Streptophyta > Magnoliopsida > Malpighiales > Euphorbiaceae > Stillingia > Stillingia texana. The sequence goes on along the minus strand of CAOJCQ010514058.1, from coordinate 6,003 downwards.
TTTCTCAGATGATGTAGTTTGCCTCTTTCTTAGCGACGTATTTTAGCCAAGGATGGGTGTATGATCTTCTATATAAGTCCCTATCTATGACTGCAGAATCACAGGACCTTTGTTGCAATCTAAATGCTTCTTGTTTATTGTTGGGTAAAATTCCTTTGGTCAAAAATTGGTAGATGGATTTTTTCCATCCTCTCATTTCTTCAATGGATCAGACCGCCTTTTCATCGTTAGGGCATCTCTTTACTACTATTGATATCCGATGATCTATATGTTCACCTAGCCCTACTGCTGCTTTGGCTAAGTAGTCAACTTCTTGGTTTAATTCCTTGGTGATTTGTTTGACCTCATAGATTCCAACTTCGGTCTCTATGCTATATAGCATATCTTTCGCTTTTTGAAATAACTTAGCTATATTAGGGTCTTTTACTACAAACATGCCACTGATATATCTTACCACGGGGTAGGAATAACCTATATGATGAGATTAACTAATTTGACTTGATTGGCCATAATGATTCCTTCGATTAATGCATTGTATTCCGTTATGTTGTTTAAGAAAGCATAAGTAGTCTTAGAGCTTGTTTGAAAATGATTGTTGCTGGCCCTTTCAAAACTATTCTGGCTCCTACTCCTTGGCAACCTACTGCTCCATCAATGAAGAGGTGTCAAGGATCTTTCTCTGGGATATTTTCTCTTTTTGGGTATTCATTTAGTTTTGTTACAAAGTCACTAAACTTGTGCCTTTATAGATGTTCTGTTTTAAAATATGATGTCGAATTCACCAATTTTCAAGGACCATTCAGTTAAGTGCCCGATGGTTCTGGCTTTTGCAGGACTTTTCTCATCAGGATATTTAAATGAACATATACCATATGAGCAGAAAAGTAATGGCGTAATTTTGTTACAGCCATAAGGCTAAAACTAATTTCTCCATCTAGAGATATCTCATTTCTACGCCTCATAAAGCTTCACTGATATAGTAAATGGGAAACTGTTTGGTGTCTTCTTCTCACACTAAAACTACTCCTACGACCTCATTGGCTACTAATAGGTAGCAATATTGTAGCACCCTAAGTGCCACTGTAGCGTCCTTACGCACCACCCACCTGTGACACGTACCAATGTTACATAAATACACCTATTACAATTTATATCACATTTACGCAGCAGAACCTACTGCTCTTCATGCAAATACCTAAGTAAATTTTTCGCTTTCACTTCACTGAGCCCATGCATATTTCTATTATCTATTACCTATTTCCCATCCATTCAGTTTAGACTTACCATTATTTATTTTTATACAATTATCCTACAGTTCTTGCTTGACCATACTATTTATATACAATTTATAACATTTGCATAAATAATTTACATTTGTGCTGGGTTTATCTTGCTGTAGTTGCTTGCTTGCTTGACCCATCTTCCCAACCTGCACAGATTGACAACCGTGCTAAGTGATTTTGCTTAGTGGGATATACTTAACTATTAAAAATCAATTCACCATTTAAGCAAGGAAATCATGTATTATAAACCATTTTATAATCGAGAAAAAACAAATCATAGTATAACATGCCTTTAATCAGATTATATTAGCATGTTATAGTTCATACAATAACTCATAGCATAACCTCATGTTACAACACACATCAAACTAGTCTTTCCAACATGCCATACCAATTGACACACATATTCGCAATCTACCATGCTTAATTCATTTTCCATACATTACTTTCATGCATTGCCATCCATTTCAAAGTCAGATTACAACCCTACTTATTACTCTAATTGATATAAGTTATATGAAACTTCACCTTATTAGTTCATTTTGTTACTTAACTAATCATTACACCTTCTATCCCAATCATGCAACATTTTGTGTAAACACTCATGTATTATCATGCTTATCAAACTCATCATTCCATTTACTCACTTTGTTCACTCAGCATTGATCAATCATTTCATTCAAAACATGCCATGCCATGCTCATGCTTATATATATCATTACAATCTAATGTCACATCATTTATTCATAACATTCAACTTTCCTTATTGATTTCACAAACCATTTCCCATTTCAATAAAGCATACAAAGTCATGCTTGTGTAACTTGTATGAGTCCCGTGGCCATAACAGACCCTTGCCATTGCATACATACTACTATCCATCATTCATTATGTAATCATTCATATTTTAACCCATTATCCAGGCATACCATTTACCACATTTCATGCATGAATACATTCAATCATGTTTACTCATTTCTTACACATTCCATGGCCATATTAGGCATTCTTATTCATGCACTTTCTTATTCCATAACAATTTACAATCTCTTATCATAATAATATCACAATTTAGATATATAAAGTTTAATATTTCTTTTTGACATTATAGTGGATTGTGGACCAATTGTTACTTGTTAGTAATAACCCGTGGCTACCCCGAAGGTAACATAACCATGGTTCTAAATATTGTTACTTGAAGGTAATGTATCCGTGACTACCCGAAGGTAATCTAACCATGGTTACCCAAAGGTAACAGTTACTCATAAGTAACTTAACCGTGGATACTCGAAAGTACCCTAACCTTGGTTACCCGTAGGTACCATAACTGTGCAGCTGCGATCCTTCTAGGCATGTCTATCTATCCACTATACTCTTAGAAATATGTGTTTTTACTTCTTTCTCATTCTTAATCCAGTTTACCATTAACTTACTTCATCACTTATTCTATACCATTTGTAACTTTCAATAATGTTTTTCACATGCAATTCATATGCCATCATACAAATTCATGTCCACATTCAAAACATGGTATAATCATGCGTTACATACTTATTCAATAAGTCAAGCCTAATTTTCACCTTTCATGCAATTAATACATTCACTTATCAAGCACTTGTTTAACATTAATATACAATTTCACATGCTTCCCGTTATCTTTAGATACATGTTAAAATATAGCCATTTACTTACATGGTCATGCCAATCATGCATTTGTAGAAGCTTAGTTATACTTTTATACTTCATTCATATTTCACATTCATGTTGTATGTATGATAAACATACTTCACATACAACTTTTCATGCTTCCAATTAGCCTTAATTACATGTTAAAGTATATTCATTCTTTTATCTAACATACTAATCATTTCTTCTTTCTTATCATAACATGACTTAACATGAATCATACATTTATACATTTAACCTTACATGTTTTCTGCCATTTTCATTTATACATACACCTAAGCAAACCTTAACATGCTCGATTCCATCATAACCAACATATTACTCATTCAATCCTAGAAAACTCTATCATGCCTTAATTCCCCTTTAAAACTTACATAAGCATACCAAGCATTCATTAAATATTGCAATGTATACTTTCACATACTTTCATCATTATCATTATCATGTTTAAACATATATAATCACTGACAGATTCATTTCAAACCTATCATAGGTTAATAGCTCTTAAAACATACATTCATGTTGCTTAAACCATCACAAAAACAAGTGCACACAAAACCATAACAATTTAAAACTTTCTTGCCCTTTTCTGGGGACACACGGCCGTGTGTCAAGGGCACTCACCCATGTCCCCTACTCACACGTCTGTGTGCCCCAGGCACACGCCCGTGTGAGTTTTGCTCAAAACCACCCGCAAGCTTTCTTCCTTTTTCACCTTGGGGACACACGCCCATGTGCTTGAAGCACACGCCCGCGTCCCCCTTCACACGGCCGTGTGCTTCAAGCACACTCCCGTATGAAGATGGCCAAATATAGGCAGCAAGCCCTTCATACAATGGGGCATGCTTGTGCCTCCTTAGGCACGCCCGTGTGCCCTATATTTTTTCACAATTTTCTACCCAATTCTCTCTTGCTTCACACTTGCTGTCCACCTCACTTCTTCCAATCTTAAAATCATTTTTAGCTTATGGTTAAACCTTAATAATTGTTACATTATTTGTATAAATCCATAGGATTTGGCCTTACATCATTTGGATTTTCCTAGAGAAAGTTATGGCCAAAACATTGATTATAGGTCATTGAACACTTTTGGACAGAAACTTAGACCGAACTTGTGCACTCATTTTGGATCCAAAAATGATTATTCTAGCTTTTGATCAAAACATATCCTTTTTAGGTATACCTCTTAGCTTTCTAAATTGGTATTGACCAATTCATTCTGAGTTCTACAACTCAAGTTATGCTCATTTTACGATAGACTGTTCCAAGTAAGAAATCAATCTCTACTCTTACATTCAATCTAACTTTTATCCAATTTATTGAATCTTAATTTGGTTAAACCTTTAAATTTGGTCCATTATGAGTTTAGTTTTCATAGGATTTGAATTCATTCAATTTGGATTCAATTCAAGTTAGTTATGCCATAGTTTATACCCGAAGGTCAAAACAGAAAATCCCTTCTTCCCGATTCAACCCTTCTATTGCACAATCTCAATTCACATGCACAATTTCTTCTATTTTCTATCACATGCAACTTACCACAAGTGTTCTAGCAACCATTTTTCATTCAATTTTCCAAGTTTCAAGTTGAGTATATCCATAACTTTCTATTGCTCCAATTCACTTCAAACTTGAAGCTTCACCACTCTTTCTTGCTTCTTCTCCATACTTCACTTTCTACACATTCAAATCCTCACCAATTAGCATGGATTCCTTAACCAAGTTTCATAAAATTATACCTACCTTGATTACCATCTTTGCCATCCTTGTGTAAACATGTTTACTCCTTTAAACACTTGAGATTTCTTTATGGTTTTGTGTAAGAATTGAAGAAGAAGATGAAGAGAACTTAGAGAGAGGAAGGAGCCGGCCTTTAAGAGAGAGAAATGGAATTGCAAAATGGATGAAATGAAAGAAGGAGGAGGGTTTTTATACCTTGGATGAACCAGCCAAAGGTGATGAGTCATATGCCACCCATCCTTGATTTCCTTTTGCCAAATGTCACCAAATGAATGCCTTATGTGTCAATGATTGACTTCTCAAATTAACCGCTCAAGTTTCCATTTCTTTCAATCTAATCCTCTCCCATTTCTAATTAACCTTAAACTTTTATTCAACCATAATTGAGTCCCTAATTCAAACCCTTAATCAATTATTATACATACATAATTCATATAATATGATTATGGTGTATTTCGGGTCATTACATAATCAAATTCGCTTAAATTAGAAAAATGTAAATTGTTTTGATAAATAATGGCATGCAGTAACCAATGTTCCCAATTAACTGAATGTCTCAGTTTTATGTATGGATAACATGTACATGTATTTTACTTTATTTTATGTAATTATGTGTAAAATTATGTATTTAATTTAACTGCATCTTGTATGGGTTTGGATTAAGCTAAGAATTTGTTAAAATGTTTGCATAAATTTGATTAATCGAATTCAATAAAACAACATAAATAGGACGTGGATTCTTGAACTCTAAATCTCTGGTTCATTTTCTCGATTTCTTGTAAATTGGATGGTGACTCCGATTTTGTTTTCAAAATTGAAATAAAATTGTTTTATTTTCATAAAAATAAACTGAGTCACTAAAGAAGCCCTCTTAAGAGGTTTGTCAATATTACTTCTTTATCAGTTTCACAAGCTTACTAAAGGGAAGATAGTGGCAAAATAGCTTGTGACACTCGATCAATTATAAATAGATCAGTTTTGCTTTTAAAATAAAAAGATCCAGCTGACACATGTACACTTTGCCATTGTCTCCTTCTGAAATGCACAACTTGACTTCCCCATGGCCTTTTACAGTGTGGGGTATTAATATCATAGATAAGATGAATTTGACCACTTCCAGTGGGCACAAATATAAAGTCATGGCTATTGATTACTTCTCTAAATAGATCGAGGAAAAAATTTTCAACGTTATAAGGGCAAAATAGATGACCCGATTATATAGAAATACCTCATATGCGGATATAGTGTGCTACATCATATGGTAATAGACAATGGAGTTCTGTTTCAGGGACAA
>CAOJCQ010467236.1:0-10841 GCA_948356215.1 Stillingia texana | reverse complement strand
TATATATATATATATATATGTTCGAATAGATTTCATTCGGATTGATTTTCAGTAAAATTTAAAACAAACAACTGTGAGAGCTTAATCCCGAGATTTTCGGTATTAATAATTCGATATTTAAAGCAACAAATATCTCAGACGGAATACCTAAAATTTAGAAGCGTCAACGAAAAATAGAATAACAATTGAAGTTGGTAATGTGTACTTCTGAGTGAATCAAACTTCACTTCTTATACCTAAGGGCACCGCCTCTTTGGGCAGTATAATCTAGATCATAATCTTTTTCCTATTGAGAGAAAGATTCTTCTTTTTGTGTAAAAAGGATTCCATCTAGGAAGATTATCTCATCTATTTAGAAATGTTTCTTTAATAAATTCAGAGTCCACATGGAATTATGATTCTCTTTTCTAATAAGATAGAGATGGGTTAATTTTCGATATTATCATTAATGACATTATGCATTTTATTATCGGGATTAATATATTGTCAGTTATTTATTAATGTCCAATCCAACACTAGACTGCCATACTCCATGGATTAGCTGATGAGACATCCTCTCTAGCCCATAGATTTCAAATTTGAATCTCCTCAAACTACATAGCGAAGCAACAATAGATACATCCAAGAAATTGGAGCATGGTCGAAAGAAACATACTAAGATTAAATGCGGTGTACTTTGGAATGAGCTGTAGCCAAGTTGAGGACACAAAAAAGCGATCAAGTGTTTCCAGAAATTCCTTCATAGCCTGCTATATTCCTTTCCTAGGCAAATAATGATCCCACCATATCCAACTCAAGTAAACCATAATTCCAAATTGCCTCTTTGAACCCCTCTGTAAACTAATTAGATACCTCCGACCACCTTATTTCTCCAACGTCAATAATAAGTTGTTGAAATCCTAACCAGTAATCTAAGGCAACTTAGAAATCATTGTTAACCACCTAAGAAAATCCCAAGTCTCTTTAATCGAGATATTTGAAAGAACCCATAAATGCTGTAAAACGCCAACTTCCCATTCCTACCAATGAAACTATAACATGGATATGATGGTTTAAAAAATCCAGAAGAGAGATCGTGTTTTTTAATTCCTAAAAGAGAGCTATACCACAACAATGTCCAATACAACACTAGGCTGCCATATTCAATGGATTAGCTCACAAGACCCATCTTCTCTAATCCATAGATTTTTAACTTTGAATCTCCTCAAACTACACACCGAAGCAGCAGCAGATACATCTAAGAAAATATAAGCATGATTAGAAGATAACATACTAAGATTAAACGCAATGTACTTGAGAATGAGTTGTAGCCAAGTTGAGTACATCAAAAAGCAATCAAGCGTTTCCAGATATTCGTTCACAGCCTGTTTTATTCCTTTTCTAGGTAAATAATGACCCCACCATATCCAACTCAAGTAAACCATAATGCTCAATTGTCTATTTGAACCCCTCTGCAAACCAATTAGGATACCTTCAACCACCTTATTTCTCCGACGTCAACAATAAGTTGTTGAAATCCTAACCAATAATCCAAGGCAACTCAGAAATCGTTGCTAACCACCAAAGATCTCAAGTCTCCTTACGTTGAGATCTCTGAGAGAATCCATAAAAGTCTCCTTACATCGAGATCTTTGAGAGAACGCGTAACTCCTGTAAAATGCCAACTTCTCATTCCTACCACCGAAACTATAATGTTGACATGCTAGTTTGAAAAATCCAGAGAGAGACCATGTTTTTTAATTTCCAAAAGAGAGTTATACCACCACAATTACTTCTTGAGTCCATAAAAAAAAAAGCCCTCAAAGTCCAATTTCTTTTGAATAAAACTAATCTCCTCCTTACCACACATCATTTTTAAAAGAAAAATAAATAAAGGTTTTTTTTGAACGGGCTAAATCTAGTAGAACTTGAATTGCTCATGACTAGCCCAAGCCACAACAGTTTAAAATAAGTGAAATCATTGGGTCCGACGAGCCTGGACCCCAAAGCTCGTCTCTAGTAAGTTTTCTAGGGTTGTTTCAGAATGGTTTAAGGCTCCAACGAGCCCATTTATTACCACCAAAGTTTCACTCTCACAATATGTCCTCTTTTTATTCTCTATACCCAAAAACCCATCCTTTTTCATTAATTTTTTTAGGCCAATTGGTATCCAAGCCCACATCCATGCAACCCTCCTTATCACCACGTGAAAACCCATGAGAAACTCCCTTATCCTTATTTTCATTGCCCATCTTCCCACAATCATTAATAGCAATCTTACATTCTCTTCATACACCACCACTCCCTTGTCGGCCTCTTTCCTCCACTCCATCATCTCCTTATCTCTGGTAACCAGAATTTCACCACTCTCATCCTCCACCAATGGTGGTGGCCCATTGCATAATCATTGATATCCGCTCAATACTTTCGTTTTCTGTCGACCCTCTACCTTTCTTGTATCATCAAACTTCCTTACTATCTTAACATTTGGATTAGCAAACACCAGTGGACATTTGTTTTCTCCATATCCCATTTGCCTATAGACGTAGTAAAAGAACGATAGTATCTCATCTTTGAATTTCACAATTACCTACTCTCTTCCCCCTTCTTAATCTTCATCTCTTTTTATGACTTTGTGAACAGCTAAAAAGACTCTAAGCCTCATGTACGACCTCTACACCCCGCAGAGATTGTTCTTGTATTTCCATAAAGCTTTATAAACAGTCCCCTACATCCCAGAAAACTCTCTCCAACATAAGGCCAAGATGGAAATCATATATTTGTACCCGGATAGCTAGGTTGAACAATTCCAAATGTAAAGCTTGGTCAAAATCAGTTAGGCGTGTTATAGTAGTTTGTACTATTAAGATAATTAGGTAAGTTAGAGGAATTTTAAGGGTTATGAAATTGATCAAAAACATTATTGAATGTTTTCGGTGGCACATGACACTTAAAATAATTGATAATAAAGTTTTTTGGACATTTGAATAGATGATTTATGTGAGTTTTGGACTTTTTTAAGGGTCACATGCCCACATGTCATTGGACACGGGCGTGTGTGACTGATGAGAAACTCTTCAAAGTTTCTGTTTAAAATTGATCCAAAACATACGCTCGTATGTCATTAGACAAGGCACGGATGTGTCCCACTAAACATAAGTTTCTGTCCAAATTTGATCCAAAATACATGCCAGTGCATCATAGCACACGGAGGTGTGAAGTGTCAGATATGGGTGTGGCTTCATAGACACGGGTGTGTCCCATGTTCTATGTAGAATTCTAATTGCTGTCTATTTTGAATTTTTAACAGTTTTATGTAATGAAAATGTCTGAGATTATTCAAAAAGGGCAGTTATATGGTCTAAACTATAAATAGCCATAAATTTAAAATTAAAACTTCCTTCTTCTTCATAATATACATGTTCTTTTGAAGTTCAAAAGAGAGAATTATAGTTTTTACTCACTAAAATTCCCTAGTGCTTTGTTGTTTCCTGAGAGAATATTACCGTAACCCTGAAGCAAATCAAGTGGGGGCATTTAATTCTTAAAAAAGTGTTTCTAATATGCCTCAAAGCTAGCCATTATTCAATCCCACTTCTCTAACAATTTTTAAGAATTAATTTGTGTGAAACAATGGAGTCAAAGCCTGTGTCCATGATGAACTAAGAGTTTGTGAAACTAGGTCATTTTGATGGAACAAAAGCCAATCGCTGGAAAGAGAAGATGATGTTCCTTCTCACTGCCTTGAAGATAGCCTATTGCCTTGATCTTGAACTATCAGATTTCCCTTCTCCAGATCCTGATGACATTGAGGAGATTAAATCGCAAGGTAAAAAGCGGAAAGAGGATGAGTTGTTGTGCAGAGGCCATATTTTGAATAACCTGTCTGATACATTTTATGATTTATTCACATCGAGCACTTCTCCAAAGGAAATCTAAAAGGCATTGGATTACAGGTACAACATTGAGAAACAAGGTGTGGATAAATTTTTGATTACGAAATATTTTGAGTTTGTAATGATTGATGGTTTGTCGGTGATGGATCAAGTCCATGAATTATAAGTCCTTGTTTTCAAGTTAAAAGACTTGAAAGTGGTTGTTCCTAAATCATTACAAGTAGGAGTAATTGTTAAACTTCCTCCTAGTTGGAATTGATTACAGGAAGAAGTTGGTGCATACCATTGAAAAATTCTCTTTAGAGTAAATTCAGAAGCATTTAAGAATTGATGTAGAGACTAGAAGTCTTATGAAAAGACATGCTTCTGAATCTGCTATAAAGGTGAGTGTTGTTGAAGAAAAACTAAAAAGAAAAATGCAGCAAAATTCTGGAAATAAGAGGAAGTTTTTTGATGTATCAGGATCATCTAACATAAGCAAAACAAGTGCTGAAAATAAAAAGAAAGGAAAGACATGTTACAATTGTGGCAAAAAGGGACACTACAAACATGATTGTTGGTGGAATAAGAAGCAAAAGAAAGAAAATAGTGGTGCCCAAAATTCCAATTCAAATAATGAAAATATGGTTGAGTTTAAGCATGAAGATTTAATTACCATGTTTTCTAATTTGAAGATTGGAATGGTGACAGAACTTCATATGGCTACTAATAAAATCACCAATGATTGGTGATTTTATTCGAGTGCAATGGTTCACATTTGTAACAATAGAGCATTGTTCAAAACTTATGAAAATATTGAAAGTGGCCAAGAGGTTCTTATGGAAAACAATAATGTTACAAATGTGATAGGCAAAGGAAGTTGTAGAGCTTGATTTTACTTCTGGAAAGAAGTTGTTGTTGATTAATGTTCTACATGTTCCTGAGATTATTAAGAATCTAGATTCATCAACTTGTGTAATAAAGAAGTGGTTTAAAACTGTGTTAGAATCGGACAATACAATTTTGTCGAAGAATGGGTTGTTTGTTGGGAAATGTTATGCTTGTGAACTAAGTATCAATAATAATATTGTGAATGCTTCTATTTATATTGCTGAGTTATCTTTGTCTTTATGGCATGATAGATTAGCTCATGTCAGTTTTAGATCCATAAAATATATGCATAAACATGGGTTAATATTTTATAATCATGAAGATAAGAAAACTTATGAAATATGCATACAAGCAAAAATGATTAAGAAACCTTTTCCAAAAAGTTGAAAGAAAAACTGAAATTTTGGATCTTATACATTCTGACATTTGTGAATTAAATGGCACATTAACTAGAGGAAAGAATAGATATTTCATCACTTCTATTGATGATGCCTCTAGGTATACATATGCCATTTAATAAAACATAAAAATCAAACTTTCTAAATGTTCAAGAATTATAAGTCTGAAGTTGAAAATAAAAAAGGAAAAAAAATTTAGAGCTTAAGAAGTAATAGAGGTGGTGAATATTTTCCATTAGAGTTCACAAAATTTCTATGAAGAGAATGAAATTATACACTAATCCAATGCTCCATATATGTCCCAACAAAATGGATTGGGGAAAAGAAAGAATCAAACACTAGTTGACATACTTAATGCCATGCTAGTAAATTCGGGTTTGTCAATAAATTTATAGGGAGAAGCTTTGCTAACAGCTTGTCATATTCATAGTAAAATTCCCTCAAAGAAATTCAAGGTTTATCCATATGAAATATGGAAGAGTAGACAACCAAATCTAAGTTATCTTAGAGTTTGGGCGTGCCTAGCATACTATAGAGTAACGGATCCCAAAAAGACAAAGTTTGGATATAGAGTTTTGAAATGAGTCTTTGTTGGATATGCTGTAAATTCAAAGGCGTACAGGATCTTGCATTGCATTTAGAGTCCAATATCATTGTAGAATCAAGGAATGTTGAATTTATTGGAAATAAATTTTCCAACAAATCAAACTCAACTCAAGACTCTACAAAGACAATTGATCTTCTGATTGAACAAGAAGTAAATAATAAATCTAAACCTAGTTCTAGCACTAATAACAAAAAATGTCCTCAAACAGAAATAATGAGGAGTCAATGTGCTAGAAAAAAATGATTTACATCCAGATTTTATATCCTCACAATCTATTGTTTTCTTAGTTGAAGGCAATATGAATGTAGTGATTAATAAAATTCTAATTGTGTTGTATACTGAGGATGATCCTAAAATATATAAAGAAGCAATGTAATGTAGAGATTCAGTATTTTGGAAAGAGGCAATAAATGATGAATGGATTCGTTATTCTCTAATAATACTTAGATCCTTTTAGATTTGCCATCTACTTCAAAAGCTATTGGATGTAAATGGGTATTTAGAATAAAATATAACACATATGGTTCAATCCAAGCATTCAAAGTAAGGTTAGTAGCTAAAGGATTTAGACAGACAAAAGGAATAGACTATTTGGATACTTATGCACATGTGGTTAGAATAAAATCTATTATAATTCTTTTAGCATTGTTATCAATATATGATTTACATGTACATCAAATGGATGTTCAAACTGCTTTCTTCATAGACACAAGCGTGTGTGACTGATGAGAAACTCTTCAAAGTGTCTGTTTAAAATTGATCCAAAATACACGCCTGTATGTCATTAGACGTGGGCGTGTAAAAGATTAGACAAGGCATGGGTGTGTCTCACTAAACATAAGTTTTTGTCCAAATTTGATCCAAAATACACGCCCATGTATCATAGCACATGGGCGTGTGAAGTGTCAGACACGGACGTGTCTTCATAGACACGAGCGTATCCCGTGTTCTGTGCAGAATTCTAACTACACCAGTAATGAAATCTTATGAGGTTATCCAAAAAAGACAGTTATGTGGTATATCCTATAAATAGAGATAAATTTAAAATTAAAATTTCCATCTTATTCATAATATACATGTTCTTTCGAAGTTTTAAAGAGAAAATCTAATTTTTGCTTACTAAAATTCTCTAGTACTTTGTTATATTCAGAGAGAATATTGCCATAACCCCTCAAAGCACATTCTTCTGACAGGTCTCAAAGCTAGCCATTGTCCAATTGGTTTTATGTAGACACCACAAACTGGCTGCCAAATTCCAGCTAAAATACTTTTCACAGCCCCTTCATTGAGCAATTTCTGGTTAAGAAAACGTCCAACTAAACTCCATCTGAACGCTTCTGACTGTGCATCAACATCTTCCTCACCATACACTAGCCTCCCATCCTCCGCATCTTCAATATTCACGTTAGCATATAGGTCATTCATATCTGAGAGATTTGAAGGGCTTGCAAATATAAAAACAGTGAAAATCCTATAGTATCAAGATAATGACCCATTAAACAGCCTGAGAAAAGTTAAGGAATAACCATGCTTGTCAGAGGACAAGAAAAAAAACCCCTCTAAAGTATACTTTTCATCCATTTATCTACCTGCAAGATTTAATTGAATTATTGATTACTCTTAATGTCGTATGATATTGGAGCAACGGATTTTCATTAAATAAAATTCCTTTAAAATATTTTGTGATATTTTTGGGTGAACACATTCATGTAGATTTATGTTAAAGCAGAGGCGGACCGAAGGTAAATTCAAGGTAGGCTTTGATCCCCTAAATTCTTCTTTTAATCCAAAATCAATGCAAAAATTTATATTTGGTCCTTTAAATATTTTGTTCTTCAATTTGACCTCATAAAATTTATATAATATCTTTCTATATATTTTGGGTCTGCCCTTATATTAAACATATATGCATATACGCGACGAATATTCATCAAACTACAAAGAAGAATAGGAAAATAATTCCAATTCTAAATTCACTTTTTAGAAGAAATTGAAATTTCACGTGTGTGTTGTACGTTTTGAATATTGAATAATCGCTTCTATTTTATATATATATATATATATATATATATATATAGGTTTTATATTAGTGTAGTAAAATACTGGGAAGTTTGATTCCTTGAGGGACACACATAGAGCCAGAGAATGAATTTTCAAATAGTCAAAGAAACCCTCTATGGAAACAAACCTGAATTTTTTTTAATTCTCATGCACAATAGTATTATAATTTATATAAACTAATATTGCCCATAGTAAAGATTACAATTTACATATCATATCCAAGCATTTACTCTTTTACTTTGAAAATCAATTCGAGGAGACAGCATTATCTTATCAGCACTTCTACGTAGTCGATCGTATCCCACGCTTCATTCATTCGTTCTTTCTTTCTTTTAAGTACAATTCATTCTTTTTTTTGTTTGTACTGTCTGTTTTACTTTCAGATCCCAAATTTAAGTAGTAAAGAAAATGAAAAATTACTTAATATGAATATAAATATATATTTTTTACTACTATTTTCGATTTATTTAAAAAGTGACCTGATTTACGTTTCTTATCGTTGAAAATTATGAACTTTTAAATGTTTGAAGTTATTGTTACATTAGTTATGAATTTTTAAGTAGGGTTATAATTTTTCTATATTTAACATAATTATATTTTTTAATATTTTATAATTTAATTGTATTATTAATTAAAACGTCAAAATTCACCTAGATTCCACTTAAACATTTTGAAAAGGTTACTGTATTGATTCCGATTTTAATTTTTTGAAAGTTATTAGCTTGATAGAGCATGTTGAAAGAGTTACCGCATTGATTTTTAGCTCGATAGAGCATGTTGAAACCGCATTGATTTCTGATTTTGATTTTTTTTGAAAGTTTTTAGCTTGATATAGCATGTAAAAAGGGAATGCATTAGTGGTGAATTAGAAATCTCGAACGGGAGACAAGTATTTAGATTTTGAAATGAGAAAAATGCAACTAATAAAAGTAAACAATCAAAGATATAAAGCTTTTTATCCCCATTAAATTAAATTTAATGAGAGATGCTTTCTTTTAGAAATTATTTTTGTAAATATGAGCTCAAAAATTTTACTCATTGCAATATTTTTGTCCCACAATTTGACGGGGCACAAAAATCATTCCACCTTAAGTCCACAATATATTTAGTAAAGTTTAACATTTTTTACTCAATAGCAGCGTATAATGACAGACCTAATCCTTATATGGATATGTAACAACTTGAATTTAACACTTGTGTTTTTTTGAATGAAATTATTCATCGCGAAATTCAAATTTCTTCTACTCCGAAATGAACTTATCAATGCTGATAAATAATAATAATAAAAAAAAAATGAGAATTAGGAAAAATAGTAAAACTGATCAATTTCATATTCTTAGTAACAAATATCATTTATTATTAATTTTTTTAAAGACGCAGAATGAGGTGAACTTCAGAAACCAAAATGAATTAGAAAATAATGAAAAATGGAACTAAGAAGAAAAGTTGTTAATCTGCATCTGTATCTACAGAAAAAGACCTATAAGAGAGAAAGCAACTCCCAGAATAACCAAAAGGGAGAAAGAATGGATGGGTGATGAAGAGGGTGGGCATGATGAAACATACATTTAACATTTTGAACTTTCAAATTCTTCAAACCTTTTTAATTCATCTGTTTCTTCTTTAATTATAATTAATACATTAACTTTTGACATTAAATTTGGCCCAATTGCCTTCTTAATTAAAAAGGTAGAATCTCTAATAAAATGGAAAATATATAATATATTTTTCTCCTCGATTTCCTTAAAAAAATTGTACAATACTCTCAAACATACCACATCACACTTTAGTTAAAAGATTCTTCCTCAATATTTTGGTTCACCATCACCTAATATGTCCTTAGATATGAATGGTAACTCAGTTGATAATATATGCTACATTTATGAAAATAATTTTCAAATTTGATCATTGTAAAATACATGTAAAAGAAAAGATAATAGTTTTATTTATAATTATACACTGAAACTGGATTAGTTTCAGACTCTAAAACGAATAAGGATTACTTGTTGGTCTACTTGAACCCGTTCTGAATCTACCTAAAAATATTCTCATATGATTCAAACCCATCTCAAATACATTCACAATTACTCAAATATCCGAATCCATTTAAACTTCAATTTAAAATAAACACCCCCCAAAAAAATCTCCAAAATGTCCCTAAAAGTTTTCAAATTTAGCCATAATTTTTTTTCCATTTTTACAGTTTGGCCCCTAAAGTATTTATTTCCATGTATTTGCATATTTTGGTTCCATCAATATCTTCATGGTTCCGTCTTTGACATATAATGAACCCATACTTGACACGGGTATTAAATCTGATACTCAAACTTAACCCAAAAAGTTTTCTAACAGTTATTTGAACTCATTTTATTGCAGATGGATGCAGATCGGCTACTTGAAAATATTGGACCTTAGCCACCACTAAACTGGACCCAAACCGGTTGAAGCATTTGCTAGTTGTAAATGTTAGATCAGCGTTAAATAACTTCTTTTTATTGTCTTTTTTTTTTTCTTTTTAATTAGTTTCTCCATACATTGCATAGCTTCATATATATTTTAGAAGATAACAATTCAATGCAACCCGGATTAAATTAAGAATGTTTCATTTTTAAAACTCAAACTCAAGACTTCTGGTTAAACAAAAAGATCTACATATAGGGAAGGATCCATGATTAAGAATTGGGGAGAGGGGATATATGTATGTGTGGAAAACACAAAAAGTTGGGAGGATCAAGTATTGGGAAATTTTCTTTTTCAAAGATGAAAACGTAACTTTACACTAGGCTGTATGGTAAAAGAAAATTTGGAGGGGCAAAGACCCTCTTAAATACATGGTAATTTCATTCCTGTATACATGACATCTCATTTCACTCATATTTTTAATGTATATATACTGAGATTCGTATAATTTTAGTTATTCGTAGATTTATGATGTAATAGACCGCAAAATGCAATAAAGAAAATTATGAAAGTAATGTATTTATTACTTCCTCAAATGTTAACATCGCAGCCGCCGACCGAAATAGACAA
>CAOJCQ010463884.1:0-15013 GCA_948356215.1 Stillingia texana | reverse complement strand
ATTACACTCGCTTTATTTATCTGCACCAGCTACAACTTAAGGTTGTAAGTTATACTTTAGCTACGGGTCTAATTGCCAACTTTAATAACACTTTGCTAAATCAAGCTATTAAACCCAGGAAGAAAGGTTTCGCCACTTTACATCAAGCACTTCTGGTATCGAAGGGAAAGCCTCCACCACACCTGGGGGAAAGGCTTGAAATAGAGGAAGGAGAATTCTAGCTGGTCTGGTCCAATCCCTCTTCTTCCTTCCTTGCCTTACCGATTTAAAGCAGTGATTAATATTTTCCTGCCTTTCAAAAGAAGCAGATAAGCCAGCGGAAGCTTTTTACTTGGCTTCAAAGCTATTCTTTCTATAGTACTTGCTTTTTCTCGGGAATTGAGCTTAGCCCTTTAATCAGCGCTTATCGAGGGAATTCTTTCTATGCCGACAAAGGCATTCTTTTTGAGCTTCATCTTTTCTTTGAGTTGTATGCCCATTGCCCTATCTATTATTGTTGTCAGTTTTGTAATGTAATCCCCGGCCGGACTATTTCACGAGCATGAACTGAGGCGAATGCAAGGCTTCCCTTCCAGTCGTTTATGCAGCTGCTGCCCTTTATGAATAGGTTGGACCTCCGATCTTCTCCCTCTCAATCGGCCGTTCCATTCTGTTTTGCCATTAGGTGGATATCCCGGCGGAACTTTTTTATCTCCCAATTAGCTTATGTTAAGATGTTTCCAATAACTCAGACCGTGCTGTTCAACACCACAATGGGTAATGGAAAGAAAGCAGCTTCACAAGGCGATGAAAGGCAACCAAAGATCCTCAAGTGGATAACAAAGAGTCAAGTCGGAACGGAATTAGTGCTTTATACGGTACGATCCGAAACTCAAGGCTAAGCTTTGATTGTATAAAGCACTGGATACGATCACATCACACCAAAAGACCGGCTAGGAGAATAGATGATTAAATTCTTTCAAACAGAGCGGCTACGCACCTAAAAGTGTATTATTCAATTATATATAGTGGCGAGGTAGCTAACTCCGACCTCCGGAAAGACGGCAAACTGCAGGGTATTCCCAAAAAGTAAGAGCATATTATGATTCAATTGCACTTAAAATATCCAATAGCCCGGTTGTAACGCCGTTGCTTCTAATCTCTATGCTCTTTAATTGAATGCAATTGGAGGGGCTCCTCTTTGCCCCGATGAATGCCATACCTCGCGTTCTACCATACATAGATAGAGTAATCCCGAGCTTTTCCATCGAGTCAGACCTATACTGAGGTATCCCGACCGGTACACAATTAGAAGATTGAAGGGGATACGCTCATAAAGCAGGAGGGTGAAAGAGTTCTGGTTCATTATCTTACTCTTGGAGGAAGAAAGATCAAATCGTTGAACAAGGAGTTACTGGCATTCAATCCATACCTCGCCGATGCATTAGCCACATTGAAGCACTGGAAAAAACGATCGGCACGGGCATCTTCTGCTTCCGGCTTCGCCGGAAGGTTCACTATGTCAAGTCTCGCTTTTCTTACTATCAAATTCTTCACTTCGTCATACCAAGTAAGGATCTCATCCCCAAGGGTCGAATTAGAATATTTTATCCGAGGCGTTTTCGAGCCGGCCGATTGGAACTCATGCTAGGGTGCTCAATCTCCTTTTTAATTGAGAATTTTGTCGTCTAATAGATTTTTTTCCTTGCCTTTCAGTCAAGTAACGTAGTACCTTGCAGCAAAGGACCGATCTATGAAGTACTTCACAACTATGGATGCAATGGGAGTTACCGGCACCAGATGCACAGGTGCGTGCGGCTAAGAGCCATGGTGGGGGGACGAAAGGCGGACATGGTAGACCAATCAATATGGCTTGTCGTACTGTACTGGCTTCGGGCTAGCTGCCTTGATCCGTCTTCCTAGATGCGACGAAGGGCCTACCAATGATGCTCTACTGACGAAAGCTACGGTGCTCTACTTACGAAACCAAGGGCGTTCCCGTGACACAAGGGATTCAAGACTCGAACCCAAAGGTGGCCAAACAAATCAAAGAAGAGAGCTCCTTCCCTTCTCTATTTTAGTAAAAGCGTGTCTGAAAGGCCTATTGGTTACCATTTGAGGGTCCGGCGATGCAAAGATCTTCGAAAGCAGTTTCCGCACTGAAAGCCTATGCTTCTTTGTAAGCTTTCTCGTAGTTCATATCAGAATGACTGAACCCGCCTCCTGTGATCTAATGTGATGGATGGGGCTAATGTGCACTGGTCGGGACTACAGCTAATGCAGCGGCTGAGTCTAATGTACCCGAAGCCTGAAGTTAGTACTTGGCCGATTCCGCAGCATGAGATAGTTAAAAAGCTTGTGGTGCGAATGGAACGGGTTAATTTGACTTCGTTCTTCCTGATTTGACCGGATTGTGGGAGGATTTCGTCTCCTGGTGAATGGTAATACGAAAAGAACAAGACTTAGGGCTTGAAGCCCCGAATCCCGAGAAAACGAAAAGGGGACGACTGGAGATCCCATCTTAGTGCGGGAATTGACTCACACAGCCAAAATCCTGGGAGAGAATGAACAATGGCATTACCATCGTAGAGCCCAAATGCACCTTTAGCCGTTTACCGGGGTTTAATAATAAGAACCCTTTTCACTATAGAATACTGAGCTATCTCGCTTTCCACAATAGAATCTCGATTTGACTTTCTTAACTCTCTTGATCATGGTAATAATTTGAAACCTTTAACGAGTAGAAATCAAACCTGGGATATCGAATCCCTGGTATTTTACATTATAGTTTACCAGCGATAGGTAGCACACCCAGTTCGCTGGTCTCTCAACCCAGCGGACCCATCGTTTATACACTTGCTATGAGAGGTAATCGTGCCGCCCAGGACTCGAATACCTGCAGCAGGTGAACGGCATAAACGGGATTTCTCAACGATGCCTTCACCCCGACCGGAGTCCCTCTAGGATGTTTACCTAGAGAAGGAGAGTACAGTTAGCTCTAATTGTGCATCGTGTACTAAGGTACACAAGAACCCCAACCCCAATCTCGACAAAAAAATCAAAGGAATAAAGAAGCGCGTGAACTTTTAGTGTAAGGCAGGTGTTTTTCTCGGTGGATGGATGGGATAAATGCTTATATTGCTTTATAATGTTATTGTTATGTTGATGTTATATTAAAGAATGAAATCTAAAAAAGTTGCTTAGTCCCATTCTTTATAATTGTCTTTCTCATATTTCTCGTAAGGTAAACGAACTTCAAGTCTTAATTGTGTACTGTACTCAACAGGAAGCGTCACAGCCTAGGTTTTGGCCACCCCCGATGTCGATCTGCAGTATTAGTTTGAGAAAGTCGTTTTCCGAGGTTATACTGCTTTCTCCTAGACATTCCCGGGTCGGTCCTTTCGCCTGGCCACCACCCACAGGGGACAAGGCTTTCTTTTCCAGTCGCGGATTCTTCGGATTCGGATGTAGATGTGTCTGCTGAAAGCCTAGGTTGACTTTTATATATACCCCTGAGTAATGGAACATAATTTCATCTGGAATGGATTATTAAGGTAAAGGACTTCAACCTCGCAGGGTATATAGTCTGATCATAAGACTATCATCATGAGCCACTTCAGCACATTAGGCGGGTGGGCATAAAAGGATTTCACGTGCGTAAGGGGATCCCCCTTTTTCGCTATGTAGGTGAAACTACTTTTTGATGTGGCCCCCATCATTCCTTCCAAATCTAAGGATCATAGGGTTGAGGACCTCTTCATACGAATTTTCTATTTCCTCTTAATGTTTCGAGCCACTGTCTCTTCAAGCCTTTTAGCTGTTCCTGGACTTTTGCTAGGCTGACCCTGGAAAGAAAGGTTGTTGGCGAAAGCCTGGGTTAGGTGTGAAAGGTATTCGGTTGCCGCCAGCTCTTAAGCACACCCATTGGCATTGACTGCATGGGATCGAAAGACTTCCGGTTTCGTGAACGTGCCCATAACTTTCTCATGGATCTGATTTGGATGAATACACGGGAAGCCCAGAGACCTCATTTGGCATTGTGCGGCTTCCTTAATTGCACTAGCGCACTCAGGTGAGCAACAAGCCGTTGGTTGAACCAATAGGGGCTCTGGCAGAAGATACCACCAGACACCCAATCCCTGCGAAGACATGTTAGTAGGACGAATCGGCTGTCTTTGACGTGGGCCCCGGCCATTGTAGCACGTGTGTCGCCCATGGCATGATGACGTCATCCTCCGGCTTATCACCGGCTCAGGGGTCTTTATTAATTAATAGGAAACGAGGGGACACTACCTTCATTCATTTATTCACCTCCGCCCCTACCCACGTTGGGGGCCCTGATCTCGATCAAATGCAACTTTTACGGTTTTTTCGATTGGTAATGTGTTTTATGACGGGAGTGGGTCGGCCATGGAAAGCATTCTGGTTGATTCTTCAGTGAGGCATTAACGAATCTCACATTGATTGAAGTGTTTGATCTTCTCCGGTCAGTCAAAAGAATAAGTGGACCGGGGAGAGGCAGGTGGTAGAGGCGCTGAACTACATTACATGGATGTGGGGAGGAAACAAATGTCTGAAGCGGGTCGCTTTCTCGGTTCCTCATCTGCTTATTCGTGAATCAGAAGGTTGGTTCAGATGTGGGTCAGAATAGGAGATGGATTTCCAGGGAATTGGGGAAGGCCTCAAAGGCTGATCTACTTACTGCTCGATGAGGGTCATCAGATCTTTTGCAAAGAAATGACGCCCAGGCCTAGTGGCTGATGAACGAACATGATCACTTCCGAATCTGCAAATGAGCCGAGCAACAATTATGGTATCGCTTTCTGGCCGAGGCTTTACTCTTGATAAATCTCTCTCTAATAATAGGTCTGGAACAGCGGTAGATAATCGTTGCAACTGACAAATACAAAGTGCTCAAGCCGTCATGTCATAAGGAATAAGTAATAGGTAATAGGCAGGGAACTCTAAGGTTTTGCTTTTTATTTACTTTCATTAGTCAATCTTGCATTTCGAGTGCTTGCTTAGATCTCCTAATGTAATGAAGGAGAAGATGCGGTGAATCAAGAAGTATTAGCTAAGGAAAGCATGAAGATTCTGGGGAATAGATTCATACCTCCACCTCAAAAATCGGGGACCGTAACTCGCTCTTCCCACATCTTTCCCGCAATACTGGATTAAGGAAAGTAAGCAGGGTTAGAGAATCAGATAGACTCTCTCCGGGCAAAGGTAGTTGCTTTAGGGCAGCTAAGGTCTAATCCTCTTTAACACATGCCTGTCGAAAGACGCTCTGTACAATACTATCTAAAGCTAAAGAAAGAGTAGTTTAAGGCTTTCTTCTTGGCTTTTCATAAGTCAGCAATGGTTGTAACATCTGCTATCCCTAACATGGGATAATCCGCTTTGTTAAGGGCTTATGATTGATTCTCACTTCTAGGTGTGTAAACTCAACTTCTTTATCCCTCATTGGCAGCCGTGAGGTGTAAAGAAGGCACCCCGAAGGGCTAAACTCTTCCTCCTTACGCTAGTCTTCTCAGTGCTTGCTTCCCCGAAGAAGGGCGATGGTCTTCCAAGAAGCTGAGAGGGCGGATTCCTACGGCTAGGCAAGAGTTCCACTTCGCCTCCTACGCTGGTCTTATCCTATTTATCCCTTGCTTTAAGAAGACAAGCGTAGCACCAACTGATCTGCTTAAGCCCGCGCAGTCGTCCTATTATCGAAAGGTAGACTGAAGACTAAGCAGATTGGCATCTTTCCCGGGAGAACTAGAGCAACCTCTATCTTATCTATTAACGACCACTTGGGAATCGGAAACAAGAGCCGGCAGCGGCAGCTATGAGAGTAATTGCTCCTTGTCTCCAGGTACTTCATATAAGAAAGGCGAAACTTGCCCCTTAATTCCTCCATACGTAGGAGATCGGGAGCAAAGGAATCTATAGTTTAGAATGAAAAAGGGGATATGCTGCTAGGGTTGTTGGGGAAGGTAAGTGAAAAAGGGGTTAGTTACCTGGACTTGCAGCAGAATGCACCTGTGCGTAGTCTTTTGTGATAGCCAAAGTGCTATTTAGCCATGGGCAGTGGGGAAGTAAGCAGACTAGGAATCCCCGTGGAGTCATAAGCCGAATCAAAGGAAGAATTATCCACCGAATCGTTCGCAGAAGCGCCCTTATTGGTCTCTTCGTTTGGAAGAACGATCAAAATCGCGATCAGCGGGATCGGCTCACTACTCCACATATTCAGAGTCTTCGTTGTCAGACTGAAAACCAACCCAATCATAAACTTGATTTCATTACTCAGGACACGAAACCGGGGTCGAGAAACTGACCTCCCTCTTACTTCCCCGTCCGATCCTCATACCTGGTCTTGGTCTTTCATCCTTGATGCCCTACCAGTCTTCCCCTTTCAGGGGCATACAGTTCTTTCCTACCAGGGAATCCTGGCTTGGTGACAGGAAGCAGCAGATGCAGTTGATTCCTATGATCTGAAAAGTCGTATACTGAGACTGTTCGTCCATATGAAATTATTCCAATTCTTTTTGTTGGCGGCCACTAATGCAGAGAACTCCGCAAATGCTGGAGGAAAACCTAAACGTTCAGAAATTACAAGAACAATAGGAACAGACATTCTTGAATCAGAAACTGGAAGAAGTCTTCTGTTCCCAGTTTTGACATAATCAACTGACGAAAGCGTGGTCAGATCGGGATTTCTATTTTGAAGAGACCATCAAAGCGCTAAGCTGGCAAAAGGGCTTCCCGAAGAAATGGGTGTAGAGGAGCTCGTCTATCTTTAGTCATAGGGCTCACCCCTCAAGACCCTTCCTTCTCTGTCAGCTTCTTGTCTCGGAGTCTATTCTAACTACCTCTCTGCTGGACAGACAGCTGGAGGAGCACTTTCCGAGCGGGGTTCTTCATCTATCAAGAGAGGGTTCCCGGTAATCAAGCTAGAAGTGCATGACTCCGGACGTCGGCTTTCCTCGAAGTTCCACTCCCAGCTCTTTTAGAGCCTCGAAGAGAGGTATGCTTGGGAAACTTCCACGAGCTTCCTTTCCTGGTAGGGTAAGCTCTGTCTTCATGTTCACATCTTTTTATTACTCTTTCATTACGCATCCCTCGAAGTCTAAAAACTATCCAGTGAGACCAGATCAGCCAGAAGCCTTGGTGTACTAAGAAAGCATTCCCTCTTGTAAAAAGTCTCATTTTACCGTCTTTTTTGGCTTAATCTGCTAACAGAAAGAGAGATAGCAAGAAAGAAGAAAGCGGGTTCAGAAGCTAAGGAAGAGCCGATAACTGGGCTTCTAGAGGCCACTGAAAGGTCTTTTCACCCTCCATCTAAAAGAAAAAGGCCAACTAGCTGACCGAAAGCCTGGAGAGCGAGTACTTGTCTCCATCCCACCTATACTGAAATTCACTCCGCCAAGCAAGGCCGTCGGAAGCAAGTGAATCACCGTAGTCATTTCGAGGATATTTTGCATATAAGAGCAGACGCAAGGGGCAAGGCAAAAAAATCAATATCATTTAAAAAGAAAGCCAAAACTTACGCTGAGAACACTAGCGGAACACTTTTTTATTCCCACTACTTCATCACCTGCGACAGCAGGGACGGATACGGGTACTCGCTTACTTGATTGGCTCAAAACCTTATCTTCTCTTCTTTGAGGTTTGGTAAAAGAAAGGCTATTTTCCCTTACGGGCTTATGGATCTAGTGGATCGTCCCAGTAAACTACTACTTATACTAACTACTTAATTATCGTCACTGGCTGCAGATCTGGCTTGGCTCGATAGGCTATGGAATAAACGGATGGAGGAAGGCTTGTTTGACCCTAGCCCTAGCGCTGAAACAAGGGAATCTAAGCATACCCCTTGCCGAGCACGGTCTCTTTCCGATTCTTCTTCTGGCCTTAATCTCTTATTCGGGACTTCCTTCAATTCCAGGGAGGGACATACAACATAGGACAGTCAGGCTATCAGTTAGCTGCCTCGAAAGAGAGCGGTTGGTTGAATACGAAATGATAGTTTGCAGGCCAGTTTTCAAATCAGTTTCCTTAGAGCCAGATACTGTTGGAGATATAGCTTTGCCCATACAGTCCTTCTCTTTGCGAGCTCTGTTTCAGCCATTTCCAGGCCAGGATAAGTTTTAGAAAAAAACGCCTAAAATAGAGCTCTATTTCAGGGGTAAGACCATCCAATTGAAATGGAAGAGTTTCCTTTGAAGGTATAATCCGCGCAGGGTAGCCAACTAGGACTAGAAAAAGCGCTATCTTTTTTATTTTGAAGCGAATTCAATTCTATTTGGTTAAGTCTTTCCATTGGATAGGATAGAATAGGTTACAGTCTGTCTCCATGCGAGCTTTTTTTCCGTGCCGGGCAGTTTCGGTTATTTTTCAAATAGCATTCCCAGTAAGGGAAAGACTTTTCTAGTCTTTTATTTGATTGTGTGGGCCTAAGATAAACAAACCTAGAAGTTCAAAAATAGAAGAATTCTAAATTCTTGAATATTCTAATGAATAAGCTCCAGTCTTTGTGTATTCTTAGTTGATAAGTTCAGAGTTGTATTTGACCCCCGCCAGTCTAAGTAGTCTCCATAAGCATAGGCAAGCAGTAAATCCTTTTTTTTTCCTTAGTTCCGTAGAACTCTGCGCAGAGTCAGTTGCAGAAAAAAGAGAACCCTATTCAAGGCAAACTACTCAAAGTGCTTCTCCAATGCCAGTCTTTGCCTCTACTGATGGATTAGCCTACGCAAAGAAATATTCATATCTGAACATGGATATGGATCGCTGTAAGACTCCAGGGGAATCAAAGATCAAGAGCTCTCGCTTCGGCCATTTGATAACTTTTAAGGTTCCCCAGGACCAGGATAAGAAAAGACTGGCTTACACCCTTACCAAAAGGCTTAGGATTGGAAAGGAGAAATGAAGTGTAATTGTAATGTAAGCAGAACCAAAAACAAATGAAGTGGGCTTGAACAGGATTTCAAGCTTTGTTTTGATTAGGATAATGTTATTTCGTTCGCAAGGGAGTACGCCAGTTATCCATCTAGTCTGCGGCCAGATGATTCTCACGAGCGAGAACTTTCTGTGGCTAAGTACAAAGGGATATCCGAAGTTTTAGCGATCCAGTTTCAGAAAAAAGGTAAGCAGGATTCTTTTTGCAAGCTAGGACGAGGGCGAAAGTTCCCTATATTTTTCCAGAGAAGCAGGGGAATTTTTTCTTTTTTCGAAAAGCAGAATTAAGGGGCTCGACCGAAAGCGAGTGACTACGTACCTTGTTATTGAATTATTCCTCCAAGCTTTACTCTGAGGAAGGGGAAAGCCAAGCAACGAATAAGGCTACGCCCCTAATTCCTATTCAGAAGAGGCTACACTCCCGTATGAGGGGATCAACGAGGAGCAGGTACTAAATAGCAGATCATTTCTCACCCATTGGAAATCAAATCACGCCTCCCATCTCATTCTCTGGAAAAATTGCATCTCTTGCTTGCATTCTAGAAAGGTGGAAGCATCATGGTGGTGGTCGACTAGGAGCTAGAATAGTTATATCCTCCACTCGTCTTGTATTTCTGCCGTTAGTGCCTGTTGTAGTAGCTGCTGTGCGGGTCTTGTTCTCCTACCCCTCCGGTCGACGTGACCGGAAGAGGCATCTATGAGAAGATTGACTTTCTTACTCTCATTTCTCTTTGAAAAGGTGTAGAAGCAGGCTAGTCTCTTTCCAGTTGAAAGCGTCTTACTGGCTTAGCCTTCCTTTTCTTTCGATCGCCATGGCCATATTAATGCAGCAAGTCCGCATGGCCCTTATGGGCTGGGCCACACACGTGGAAAGTGGGAAGATCTGAGGATCTCCTATTTCTCGCAGTAGCTGGTAAGAAGAGAGATTTTATCCCACTCCGGCACCTGGTCCGTTAGGACAAGGGAAAGATTTTACATGCTGGGGATTTTTGCCTATTAGTGGTTTTTTCTAGCAGTAAAGTTCACAATATGATACATAAAGCATTGACTTTTGAAAGATTAGGTAAAAGCCTCTCAAAGGCTAACTCTATTCAGTGCACGAGCACTTTTCTCTGAATATCATATAAGAGAAGTAGGTCAGCTCTTAGCCTTCGGCTTCTTACTTCTTATTAGCTTTCTTATTAGCTAAAGGCTGATTCTTAGCCTTCGGCTTCTTAGCGAATATTTTCCTTCTTACTTAGCCCGGTCCTTTCTTCTTAGCCAGTAGTTCCGCCTGGTGGAACATCCCCCAATCTTTGTGACTATTAAAAGAGAGTTAGCCAATCTTATCTATCCCGTTGGGGAGGATAAACCCTCCCATCTGGTCCAGAGTACGTAGAAACTAAGTCAGCCCATAGAAGGTATCGCGAGATAAGCGACTAGCAGCCTTATGAAATTAGTTGGGGCAGGAGTGATCAGTCCAGCATTTAGAAGACGACGATAGATTTCACCAGATGGGAGAGGTAGTAGAGATAAATGAGGTAATTTACTCTGATCATGGGGGTGGACATTCTCATCTTCACTGGCTTGACGATGCGGGGGATTCATATTGACGCTGGATGATGCTTCACTTTCTTCAAGAGATATCCAACCACGCTTTATGAGTATCTGGACCCTGTCCTTAAAAGCTAAACAATCCTCAATACTATGCCCCGGGGTCCCGGCATGATATTCACAATGAGCTTGAGGGTTATACCACTTGGGATATGGTGGCCTGAGAGGGTCAACAGACACGGGAGAAACTTGCCCCAATTTCAGCAAACGCTCATAAAGTTCGCCAAGCCAAGAGGAACTGGAAGAGTGGGCAGGGAGCCTCTGTTCTTTTGCCGATTTTGTTTGAGGATGTTCTTGTTTTTCCTACGATGAAGAGGTCGAAGAGGGATGCGAGGTTCGTAAGCTGTTCTCGGCGAATAACAAAGTAATGTAGGCCTATCCCTTGCCGCTCTTTGCTTGTCGTTTTTTCCGCTGCTGCTGTTTAGCTAGATGCTATTATTCTCCTTTTATTAGTCCCCATCGGGAAAGAAAGCTCTACAGTGAAAGGCTTCCTTGATTGGTACTACTGCCTTGTCCATCTACTGGGACTACTCCGACATATCCGGTGCTACGCCGAACCCCTATTATCCCGTCCTCGAGATCGAGACTGAACTAAGGCACATCCCTTCTTTGTTTAGGTAGGGTTTGGTTCGGGGGTGGCACATCTGGTCATATTTATTTCGTTTGCCCTAATTCGGCTATCTTCGATCAAGGCCATTTCATTACATACGAGATTTTTCTTTGACATTTAGCTTTAGTGGACTCTTTCTCTCTCTTACACATGGGCGAGAAAGCTTCTCTTGCCTTACCACTCGCTCCAACCCAAGCACCTACTGCCTTCCGGGCGAAGCATTGAGCTTTAAAGCCATGTATTTCCCATCCATAATGCTTTGATAGTGATAACCGAGCTTTTCTCTCTCTTACTATAGACATCCTTACCGAACTTAGACATTGATTTTCGCCCTTCCTTCATCAGCTTGAAAGACATTTCAGGCTGAAGTGAAGAAATGTCTTTAGTAGCGAGAACCCTTCCTACTCGAGAATAAGGTCAGGAAGAAGATGAGTGAGCTTAAAAGCACTCAACAAAGCGCGAGGAGCCAACTCACTATTCTAATTGCCTTGCAGCTTTCTTTAAGGCATCGGCTAACACTATGTAAGCAGCAGCAAAGGGACTGATACTTGGAATGCTGCTTTTGGGGTCATGAAGTCATTCAACATAAGCAAAAAGTCAATGAACACCGGGAGAGAAGCCTCCACGTTGAGGCAACATTACTATCATTTCTGTCTGCGCGCCTACTAAGGGCAGAGTCAACGAGTGGATGAACATCAGGTTTTAGAGCTTAGTTTCCAGACTCTGCTCACTACAACTACACTTGCTTCATGGCTTGATTGATTGTTTGCTCCGCCCTAAGTTGGTTGAAGTCGATCCTGCACCCATTTGGATAGCGCCTGTTCTTCATAGTATAAGTTCAAGTCCAGTCGAGGGAAAAGTCATTCAATCTACGGTTCTCACTAACAGTCATGGGGTAGCGACAGCTACTGGGGTTCACTGAGCTCCTTGGCCGATTAGATATAGAATCTCAGGGACTATGCGTCAAAGATTCCATCCGATCTTGTTTGACTGCTTATATACATAATTAGTTAACCCTTCCCCATAGGCCAAAGGTCTTTCTTTAGGGCAGTAGTTCGGCTTACATAGATAACAGGGTGACCACGAAAGAGAAAGGCAAATCGCTCTAGGTGAATAGAACCTACCTCGGAAAACTAGATAGGCTGCTTTCGAAAACTATTACTGCTATAAAGAATGGGACTAAGTCTTGAGCCACTTTTTTTAGATTCTATTCTTTTTTCGGCCAAGCAAAGCACTTTTTAGAAAGGTCAGGGGCATAAGTAGTTGGTGATAAGTAGTGCCTTCCTCCATCTTCTGATGTCGGGCCAGCAGTGACTAGCCTTTGAAGGGCGGGGGAAGCCGAAGTCGTAGAAAGAAAGTCGGAAGGGAATGCAAACGGCCATTGATCCAGCAGCTTCTGTACCAGACACAGTGAGATTACCGACCCGGATGTAACAAGCCAACCGGCGATTTCCGACTGAATCAAAAGATTGAGGTAGTGCTAACTAACGGAATGCCAATACTTTGTCAGCGCCTACTTACTTTGAACCCTAACCCAGGTATTCATTCACTCCAGATTGACCGTCTGATGGGGATTCAGTAATGAGAGCTGAGAGTGCGGGTTAGATTATAGGGGATTACCGGGGTTGCCTTACTATTCAAAGGAGAGGCAGTTCCAACTAGGCCAGCACCGGTTGAAGCAAAGTCAACAGATTCGGCTGGGTCGCCTTTTGCCAGGTATTCACTCCTCCCTTCTAGTTACCGGGTATTCCTCTTCATTGAATCTTCTTCTTCTTCAAAGGCAGTCTCAGACTGAAGGACGGGAGATGCTCTTTCGTCGGCTGATACTGGTACAGCTAACTTATTGCCATCTGCTATAGGATGAACCGAGCGGTAAGTAAATAGTCAGCGCGAACGGCTCACAGACCTCTCTGAGGCAATTACTTTGTAGCCGTCATCCACAGGTAAGGGGGCAGGCACAACAACTGCAGAGCTAGCCCATCCTTCTCACTTCACTCCTCTTGCCCTAAGGCTTGGAACTGAACTGAAAGCTGGGTCTGGTAACTTAACTTCGCAAGCTTCAAAGCGGGTAAGCAAGCTCGGGTAAAGAGAATAGCCGGCTTCAGGAAAGGAAGAGAAGTTGTTTACTTGTGAAGGTGTGTCAGTTCGCTGCAGGGGAAGGAGATTGAGTGGGTTCTGGCCACTCCGACAGAGAAGGATGCCGGCCAAAGTAGAATACGATTAACCGATTACAGATAAGTGAGAGTGTGCGGGCAGGTAGGCCTTAGAGTGAGGTAGACCGCTTTGCAACATCCTACTAGCCCTTTGAATGTGATAGGCAGAGAAGGGCTTCGTCTTTAGGGATCGCCTTCACTAGAGGAGCGGAAAGAAGACCAATCGGATTACCAATAAGGGCTAGCTAAGACAAGGTTCAGTATGAAAGCAAGGAAACTCTATCGGCCAGGTCGAAAGTCGTAAGGAAGGCAAGTCTTCAGAGATAGCATCCGCGCGATCGGCACTAAGTCCAGTCTCTGTCAAAAACAGAATCCTAGGTAGATAGTGATTCACCATACACATTCATGCCCGAGGAAAGTCTTGATCTTGATTCATAGCTGCCCTAGAGTTCCAAAGCTTACCGCCACCAAGAAATGCAAGCGATGGAAGCGGAAGTCAATGGATTAGAGGGTTTGGCTTACGGATATAAGGTAGGGTAGAATGCTTACTCTTACAAGGCATTGGCTTACTTGAGCTCTGGGCACGAGGGTAGACTTCCTTCCTCTATATCATATCCCCTGGTAATTAGTTACTCGACTAGGCTAGGGTTAGCTGCGCTATCATTCTCTTCTTTATTACCAAAGAAGTTCTATTCTTTTCAAGCCCGAGAAAACGTGAAAAGAAGTCGGAGTCCTTGGAAGCTCGGATGAACCGATCGAGTAGGAAGAGTAAGAGCTCTAGATCATTGATTCACTCTGACTTAGGGAAAAAGGAGTTACTAGTGAAATGCCAAAGATTCCAACATAAGGCTCTGTAAGAGATGAGGATTTACCGAAAAGTAAGCACCCATTCTCTTCCTTCTGCCCGAGTGCTTACTTCTTTCTTAGCTTAGGGTTCATCGGGGGAGGCGGATGTCCGTCTTCCAAAACCTTCCTTCTTTACCGCTTGTATTCCACAAAGGAGAACAAACAGCCAGAAAAAGGGGAATAGAAAGAGCCAGATGAATCCCCAGAAGTGGGCGTAGGTGAAAACAAGTAGCGGAATTCCCGAGTGAAGGAAAGTCAATAGGTTGAGGGAGGGCAACTCACTGATTTTCCCGGCCTTCCTTACCCTACGCCCGGAACTACAATGATGAAACAAAAGCAAGGACTGAAAGATCTTCATTTGCGGCAATCTTAATTGGCTGATGGATTCCGAGAAACTCACTTACTTGACAAAAGACTGATCAGCTGACAAATGGCTTGAAAGGGACAGAGATAGGGTTCCAACCCTCTTCCTGTGCCTGAGTAATGACTTCCCCGGAGGAAATTGCTTTCAAGACCAGAAAGGTAGATGATAGTTTCAAGGACAGGACAAAGGAACTGAATATAACAATCAAAAGCGAGACCAAGAAGAGATATGACCAAAAAGGCCTTATCACGAGCTGGAGGGTGTATAGTATTTTGAAGCTGGTAGCGGACTCCTCTAGTTCCCCACTTTCTATAGTTAGTCAATTAGCGTGAAACTCCTCTTCCTTCGAAAATGGTAAGATCTTTGGCGCAAGAAGAAGGGGCTGATCCGTAATAGTGGCGTTGAGTTTCTCGACCTTTTGCCTTAGGATTAGTCAGTTCTCTTTCTCGATGGGGGCAAGGGGAGGGATATAACTCAGCGGTAGAGTGTCACCTTGACGTGGTGGAAGTCATCAGTTCGAGCCTGATTATC
>CAOJCQ010460659.1:0-10850 GCA_948356215.1 Stillingia texana | reverse complement strand
TTGTTTTTAAACCCAGATCCACCTCTCATTTTTTTTAACCCTAGATCCACCTCCGCCCACCTTTTTCCAGATCCACCTTATCCACGCACGCCGCCCACCTCTCTCTTTCTCTTCTTCTTTTTCATCTCTTCACTTTTTTTTAAACCCTAGAATTTTAAACCCCAGATCCACCTTGTCCACGCACGCCGGCCATCTCTCTCTTTCTCTTCTTCTTTTTCGTCGCCTGAGCTGTTGTTGGTGTAGCTGTGATTGCCGTTGCCGCCGCCGCGTCTTCCGGCAATGGAAAGGATGAGCAAACGGTAAAGATCAAATTTCTCTCTTACCTATTTTCATTGATGGAGCTGCTGTAGCTGCTGTGGCTGTTATTCGGGTTAAACAGGATTATTCGGGCGGGCCCCGAATTTTTTTCGGGTTATTCGGATGGGTTCCGAAATTTTTTTCGGGTAGGGTCGGGTGGAATTTTCTACCAAAATTCGGATTTTGGGTTATTCGGGTCGGGCCGGGTTTCACCCGACCCGGCCGATGCTCACCCCTAATAAAAATATCAAAATTTCTATAATTGTAGATTCTCTCAAAATCCTATTATCTATAATTAAAACTCCAATCTTTATATCTTCATTACTGACATAGACAAATATTTATAATTTTTTAAATATAAAAAAAAGATAGTTGCAAATATTAAGAATAAATGTTGGGATTGAGAGACATATTAAGTTGATAACTAAAAATGTAAGTATAAATGTTAAATTCCATTTTCAATAAATCCAAAGACCAATTTGAAAGGAGTTTAAAGGAGGTAAAATTAGAAAAAGAAAAGAAGAAAAGGAAGAAAACAAAGGAGCTAAGAAAAGAAGTGAAAGATTTTGTCTTTCATTTGTTTTTCCAAATAGATTTCGGCTTTCATAAGACGTGGATTTTGTTGACATCTATATGTCACCCAACTCATGACTTTACTGATTTTAGCTTTCAGACACGACGAGGAATGCAATATTAGTATAATAAGCTCCAGGAAAAAACAAGAATTTTTCTTCAATGTCTATTTCATCCATCTATCATATCTTTCTTTCTTTTTTTTTTCTTTTTCATTTTTTTTAAAAATATTGTTTTAATTTAGAGCTATTTTATATATAAATATCTCATCAATTTAACAATATGAACTCAGAGTGTCGTCACAATTAAAACTTTTAATATCCCTTTGCCCCATATAAATATGGTGTGTTAGAGACAAACGGGTTCGGGTTTACATTTTTGGGCCTATATCACTTCGGGTTCGAATTATTCTGGATATTGTCACTTTGGATTCGGATCGGATCTCGGATCACAATTTAACATATAAACAAGATCAAATTTACTTTTATATATATATATATATATATATATATATATATATAGAGAGAGAGAGAGAGAGAGAGAGAGAAAGAGAGAGAGAGAGAGAATGTACCCTTAATATAAATCCGATATATGAATTTAAAATGGATTTAATTTAACCACAAATTTATATTTTTAGTGGATTTTATTTAACTCCAAACTTGTAGTTTGGTATCATGCTTAACACTTATTGAGTATCAGTGAACGCACAATCAAGTATGAAACTAGTTCCACTTCTTTGTCATTTTAGTAAACTACCCGTTGCATTAGACTTAATAAAATTGGTTTCTATCAAATTATTTATTTATTGACATTAAATATGATACTAAAAATAACCCTATAATCCTTCTTAAATTTAGGTGCTAGATCTAAAAAATTGACAAGTTTAGATGAATTTTATTTTGGGCAGGCGTTTGTGTGCGTGCATATATCAAAAGTTATTTATAGAAAAATAAAAAAATTTATGCTTACCGGTTTCTTTGAACTAATTTTCAGTATTTCACGATAGAAAAAAAGGAATATAGCATCAGACAAATTAAAGATATTTAACTTATTTTATACTACCTATTTTATCCTCAACCTAACGGTAACACAAAATCCACTTCATTATTAACTTGAAATCTTAAACTACAGACTACAACATTATTATTTTCTAATGGAACTACAACACTTTCCAACCAAATAACTGGAATCAAAATCACAAACTACTACTTTATATTATAGAAAACACATCTGCAGTTCCAGCAGGTAATTTTAAGCTTACCGAATTCAAATCCGCTAAGAAATCAGGCACCATATCCAGTTTGCAAATCTGCATTTTATTACCTTTCGAGCTCCAGTCACCTTCATATCTCAGTGGCTATTCAAGGCCAGCATTTCTCATCATCCCCCATAGTTAATCATGGGTCATCGAGCTCGGTTTTCTCATGTTCAATAGCCTGATGCTTTTCCAGTTCTACCCACCAAAAATGGCTCTGGCATAGGATTTTCGCTGTTGATTTCGAGACCCTGATAAGTTCGGTGAGCAAAGTAGTCAGCTCCAGATTTTATTGTTTTCTTGACAAGAGAGGTTGAATTTGTGCCATGCAATTGAAGGGCCTTCTCCATTGCGGTCACCAAGGCAAGGACTTCATTCTCTTCTTCAATATCCTCTGCTTAAGAAACAATTACCATATTAAGTGTAATCATGAATGATCAATTGAAATTTATTCTAGACTAATCTCTGCAAAACCATTTATTAATTGATAATCCATCACTAATTATCATAAGACAGCAAACCGTGCATCTCCACAATTTTCCAATCCTAATCCGCAAAAACATCTTATTTTTTGGTAACTAATATAACTCAGTAAATCCAGCAACCACATATATATAAAAAAAAGTGAGTTTTAGTACCTTGCAAATCAGAATCTTCAACATATCTTCCTTGCATGAATGAAAACCTTGCTTCCTTCGATTTTCGCTTCAGCTGGAGATGCATTAATCAGATCTCAAAACTCCATGACATATGCTCCTGTCCATTGGCTTCCACTACAGAATGAAATTCCAAAAAGAAAACATTTAGAAAAATTAGATATGAAGTAAAAGAGGTTATGGAGAAAAGTAGCAACACAGTATTCGGAAAATTTAAAAAGTTTAAGTTCAGCTTTTGGCTTGAAATTTAATATCCAACATTGAAATTCAATATTTTGAAACCTGTTGAAAGCTAGCATGGATTCATATGGAGTGATGACTGGAGCCAAGAACTCCTTACCATCCAAGAGAACAGTTTGGGCACAGGACACAGAGATGAAAACATCACACTGTCACAACTAGCAACTGTTACTAATTCCAAGAATCCAAGCAGGAGACAACAGATGAATTTAGGGTTACCTCAGGGAAGTTTGCCAATTTTGCAGGGTTTGGTCTCTCCATAACAAGAGTGTAAGCCTTTTTGCCTGCACTAGCGATTAGGTCTTTCATTTGATGAATCATGTCAAGGTAACCAGCTGCATCAAAATTAACAAAAGAAGACAAATGATTATAAATATGTTGAACAAATAAATTATCACCGACAAATTAATGCATATACCTAAATTACAAACAGAAAAATCCTGAATTTAAATCTTTAAATATCATAAGCAAAACCTTAAAAAATATTAATGGAGTACTGTAATTGACAAAATTGTTTGTTAAAATTATCACCTATAAAGATAATTCATATTATAGGTTACAACAAATAACTAGTTACTAGTATCAGCAAAAAAGTTATTAGCAGAACATACCTACACCAAGGGTTCCCACCAAAATTCCAACAATGTTAGCATCTTTAGCCTTCTCAACCAAATAATATCTGCAAGAAAACATTTAATCTACATTAACAAAGTCCACAGAAAAGAATTAAGTATAACAGAGTGCAAATAAATCTGAGATTCAAGTGGGAGATAGATAAATGTGTGCTGGAATTTCGTAATGCAATACCTACGCTTAAGAATTCTTCCGGGCTCAGATAAATCTGTCACCAAGCGATCTTCATCTGCATCAATATCTGACTAAAAGTAGCACCAATACAATCGAAATGAGGATTTTCTAAACCAAAATGAGCAACAAACTTCAAGAAAACTTTTGTGTTGCTTATACCTATTTCACAGCCATTGTGTGTCAAAACAACATTTGAAAAAGCTGAATCGCTAGAACCAACCCATAAAAGGGGAAAGGTCCTCGATTTTATGTCCAGTAGACAAATCCCATATCAAACCTCCCATCCTATGCCTAGAAACAGCAGCTGCACCAGTGTCATCCCTAGCAGAGGCGCCACCAACTGAGATTGGGACTGGATCAGATTTTATTTGATTGTCAGAGAGAATCACCACTGAGCACATAACATCAGCAAAACAGAATTCTAGATGCTTCCGCCCAGATTGCATTGGCAATAACGCCATAACCTTATATCTGATATGTGGGATAGCATGTGCATATTCAAGCCCAAATAGGACCTACATTAAAGCAGAAACATAAGAGAGGACCACAGAGAAATATTACTCGTTCAAAAGTACAGGAAAAAAATCTTGCATATACTGATAGCAAAACTGGTGAACACCTAGACTGGAATATTAATGTTAGTCCCAAAGAGAAGATGCAGAAGTTAGAGCTATTTACTATACCAGAACAGGCTTGTTATTTGTCAAGGCATAATCTGATATACTTTTGGAACAGCTGGAAATGTTAATGGAAGCCTTCCCAAAAACAAAGAATGCCGGAATGGTTGACGTCCTACAAACAAAGAATGAGACAAACATAAGTAGGAAACTAATATACACATTTTTTCAGATTCAAAATTAACTTCTGTAAGGACAATACACATGATCATTGACTTAATCAAAGAACTTCTATACATAGAATGTGCACTTAAGTACTCACGGGCTAAGACATGTATGTCCATAATGTATAACACAATCAGCATCGATATGAGAAGCTCCAACTTCATCAACGCAACAGCTACCGTATGTTGCATCTGCCATTACAAACAAGCCAACCTCCATGCTATTCCCATTTTCTTCAGCTACAGATTTTCTCAATGACACTAGTTTTTCCCTCAAAGCACTCACCACCTTCACTGAATACTTCAATAACTCATCTGGAAACTAAGAATCAAGTTTGATGAATTTAAGTAATCTTAGTAAACCTTAAATTCCACATATCTACATGATAAAAAATGCACGAAAAGTACTTAAGAACTAAAAATTAATAAAACAAAAACAAAAACTAAAAAATAAATGAACTTTACAGTTAACTAAACATCAGTATGGCAATTCACAAATAAAAGCATAACTTAGCTATCAGGCCTCTCCCAGTTCCAAGATTATGCGATATGAGATTACACAGATTTTGCAAGGATTTCAAAGTAAAAACCCAAATTTCAAAATTACAAGAGGTTTTGCAAGGGTTTTAGAACTATATTTAAATTATGATGTTTTTATAGCTTACATGTAAAGCAACTCTGGTGAAGTTTCTACTGTGGATGAAATCGGCGGTGCGGTCAATTTCGTAGTTATCCTTAAAATCCATATCCAAATGATTATTCCAAACCCTCTCCCCGCCACTGCCAGGAAGAAGAAGAAGAAGGAAAGAATCAGATTTTAAACGGGGCGGATCCTGTAGCTCCATATCCATTTTAAACACATAAAGTTGGGCCCAAAAGAAAGGAAAAGCCCAGCCCACTCATATTTTGCTCCTTATTTCACTAGCGCAGCATTTAACGTTTCTTTCCGCTCTTCTCCCTTCTCTGGTTCTATCTTCTTCATATTGAAAATCAAGAGAATCGGCGGGGAATCCGACGGCTCAGAATCACCTGTAAGTTAATTCCCATCGCTTGTCTTTCATCTTTTCTTTCTGTTTAATATCTTCTGTCTATTTCTTTGGATTATTGAATCTGATTTTTCAAAGAAATGCCCATAATTGTCCTAGTAGCATCAAAGTGTCGTTCTTTTTTTATAATAAACAATGATATGAATGTCACTTGTGGATAATTGTGCTTATCTTGCTGTTCTTATGAATGCAAAGCAACCTATTTCAACAGTGAAAGTGAACACAGCTCGCTCGCCTTCTGATTGATTATAATCCGTGCTCGCAGTTCTCCTATCTGCGCCTTCTATTCTAGCCTTCAATCTCCACTTTCATTTGACTAGTCTGCAAGGATTTAGAGAGATTATTTTATCAGTTATAAGGAAACATATTTTAATTGCGTAAAGCTATCTACATAGAAATGTCTGACTGATTTTTGGTGCGAAATAGAACAGTTTATCTCATGTCTAAAGATTGGGCCTTGCTTTTATTTTCTTGGAGTTATTTCAAATTTTTTGACGATTGGAGGATGACGATGTAGGGTTTTGGTGATTAATGCGTGGATAATTAGACACCTGATATTGCTGATAGATGTCGGAGTTGTGTTCGAGCAAGTCCCTACAGA
Source organism: Stillingia texana (assembly GCA_948356215.1). Lineage (NCBI taxonomy): Eukaryota > Viridiplantae > Streptophyta > Magnoliopsida > Malpighiales > Euphorbiaceae > Stillingia > Stillingia texana. The sequence continues at coordinate 4,534 of CAOJCQ010460659.1, read as the reverse complement.
CCCTCTCTCCCAAACTTACCCCAATTCCACCAACAATCTCATCCGCCATGTATCGTGCCTGTTGGTGTTAATAAATTCCTTATAAGGTCTTCAAAACTTGCTGTGAATGCTCCAACATATTCCCGATATGGACCTCTATTGAAACATATACGATATGGGCCTTCATTGAAATACCAGAAAAGGGCACCTGTTTGCTTGCTCCGTGACAAAGACAAGTCTGAAGGAGACAAAAAGGTAAAAAGCATCTTGACTAGTTCTTATAAGAACTTCATCTATATGCTATTCTTAACACTCATAACGGACTTCCTGTATGGAGTCAATTTCCTTTTCAACTTAACCGCTTTTTATGCTGCAAGTACTTGAATTAGCTAAACATCTTTTTATGGTTATTTATTTTCTTAGTGGTTTTTAGATTAATATTAAATAGTAAAGGTGCAAGAGGAGCTTCTTAATTCCATTTTTCATCGATGCTAGTATGGTTGGTTCATTGACTTTCCAATTCATAAGACCTAAACCCACCTTATTGCATCAGTCTCATTGTATTTTTAAAATTTAGTTTTGGTACATTGTAGACTTTGCAAAACCATTCAAATTAAATATCTACAGTTTAGAATTTTCAACTTTATATATAACTGCTCATATTTATCTATCCATGCATATATGCCTGCCTTTATCCTTTTTCTCTATCTATTTATGGACTCACACACAAAGAGAGAGAGAGTTGAGTTGGAAATTGTGCCAGAATTCAGTTTTGGTTCACTTTTGAATATTAGTCATATAACAGCAGTTAGATTATATTGGTGTCCATGTTTGTTGGTTTGAAGTTTTTTCTCAAACCAACAATAATTGGTCCATGGATCATCTTGAGTATGTACTAGTGTTCAATTGGCTATCTTTGTAACTCAAGCTACATTTCTTCTAGCAAGGGACTTGCTACTCTAAAAGGTTCTGGCTATAAGTGTTGGGCATATAGTGGATACCCTCAACTCAAATACCCAGCTCTTTAAGCTCTATCGTAATGAACTGCTAACTTCAAGCTTTACCACATATAGGGTTTCTAACCTCTTTCTTGTGAGTTTGGGAATAGATTAATATGTTAATACTTTTGTTTATTTTTAGAGGTTTATACTCCCTGAGGTCTGTTAATTGCTCTACATCATTATTCTCTCTTTTATTGAAGTTCAACATTCCATTGAGTTCTATTTACTATCCTTAAAATGGATTGATTGTATTATAGACACTATGTAATGAAACATTTTAATCCCTAAAATGTTATGTCATGAACTATTTTTTTCATTGATAATTTTATAAGAGCTAAAGCTAGTAATTTAAAAAAGACTGGCATTAATGTCTTTTTATGCTAAAATATGAGGGGAGTTTTCATAAATCACCCACTTTCCTTTCGTAACAGATTCTTCTTTTTCCCTGTATAATGTATGTGATTGCATTAGTAGAATGTCCTCTTTTCTTTTTCCAATGTTGATTTGTCAATATATTGCTATAAGTTTGCCCAAAGCAAAGCAGATAGTGCAGTATTATGCACCCTTGTTTTGTAATTCCTTGAGTCTGAAGACTGTAAAGGATCAGAGAATGCTAAATTCAAATATTTTAGCCAATGAGAACAACCGTACTGTCATATTTATCTTTTTGGAAATCATATTCATTCGCCATTGATCTAGATCCTATATTATATTGGAATATCAGGATTTTCCATGGTCTTTTGATAAAGTCATGGAAAATTTTAAAGGAAAATCAGTAGAGGATGTCTTTCGACAGCAGATCGAAAAACAAGAATTTTATGATGGAGGTAGTGGGAAAAATCCACCAGGTGGTGGTAGCGGTGGTGGGGGTGGCAGTGGCTTTGGGGAACCTGAAGATGAAGGCCTTGCAGGAGTATTGGATGAAACTTTGCAAGTAGTCTTAGCTACCATTGGCTTCATCATTCTGGTATGGGTATCTTATTTTTAGCACGTCCAGTGTGTTGGGTCATGCACAGCCATTGAAAATGAAAGGCCTACCGTTTGCATTTTGCAAGTTCTCAGCTACTCCCAGATTGTTAGAAAAAGTTAACTGAAAATTTCACACAATAAATCTTGTTTCTCATTAATCTTTGCTTCTGTTGGTTTCTGTAAAATACATTGTTTTCTTTGTATTTGTTGCACTCACATGCATTGATTGGAAGGTGTATTTTTCTTCATTGAAAAAAGCCTTTTGAAGATAGATCATTAGGTTTAGTTTATTCTATCCATTAAATGGAAAATCATTAAGTTATTAGCAGAATGTGATGGCATCAATGTGCTTGCTTTACTGCCCTCATCGAGAACTAAGATGAAACATTAAGATAGCATGATTGGCAGAAATATCATACCCAGTAAGTTTATGAAATGAAATTTTGCTACAGTATAATTTTCGTTTTTGTCTATACACAAAAAAAATGTGATTTCTTCCATTTCAATACAACTACTTATACTTTTCTAAGAGGTAACTTCTCCTATCGCGTCATTAACCGGTGTAGGATTAAAGATGCATACATGCATACCTGTGTGTGTCAATTCATGTATGTTTTGGCTACTGTCTTCATATTATGTTTGCAAGCATCGCGTAATTGCAGATGTAGATGTCTTTATTGATTGCTAGTGTAGTTAGTATCACTTGAAAATGCCGCTGTTCAGAAATAGTGTCCTCGGCCATGTGTATCAATCATTTGATGTTAAATGGTTTTACTGCAGTATGTTTACATTATCAGTGGTGAGTTGACTTGTCTAGCAAAGGACTACATCAAGTTTCTTTTGAAAGGAAGTAAAAGTGTTCGCTTGACAAGAGCAATGAATGCCTGGAAAAGGTTCTGCCAGAAACTGACAGGTTTTGGCTGGAAAGGGCCATTATTAACACTCCGACTTTGTATGACAGCCCTGAAAAATACAGGCGAACTTTTAAGACTTTGTTAGCAGCAGCAAAAAGAAGATTACTAATTTAATCCCGGCTATTTCTTCTGATTGTAGAAGCTACACGCTTCATTTCCCAAAGTCAGATTGGTGGCTTGTGAGTTGTGGCAGAGCAGTTTTGAATAGTATTCAAAATGTAAACTTGGAGTAGCATTTAGATTTTTGGGATGGTGATCAAACTGTTGGGTATTTTACTAATGAAATAACGATCATGCAATTCCTGATTTTTGGTTGGTCTTTTTTATTTTAAGGAGATGAGGCCATCACGTCCTCTTCCGTCATGTTATGCCATTGGATTTGGGTTAATTATCTAATTATCTTGCACGAGTCGCTTCAATTCTTGATATTTTACCTAGAAGAATCACAATTTAATATCAATCTGGGGGTTTTTTGTATGTATTTTCAGTTCAGAGTAATCCCATGGTAGTTTGAGTGGTAACAATATAACTGTGAAAACATATATTAATGATTTAATATATCATTTGACATCGGTATTTGTAAGCAGTCATTGTACTTAAAACTAGTTTTAATTTTAACGCTTATACTCGTTAAAACTTCATATTATAAACCCTTAAAAGTAGTCTGATTTGTGGGTATAGACAAAACCTCCAGGACATGGACACGCTTTTGTCTACTATGCATATGATTGAATTTAGCAGGATCTATATATAAATCTCAAACAGCTGCCTCTGCCATTAATCTTCATGTATGAATTTAGCATGACTTGTGGATCACACCCTTTCTTTGCAATATATACCATACACAACCTCAGTTCACTGTATCAGCTCATATCAGCTACACAATTGAAACTAGTTTAAATTTAAGAATTATATGGCAAAAATTTACAAATACAGATGTCAAATTATATATCATTCTTTAGAGAGAGAGAGAGAGAGAGAGAGAGAGAGAGAGATTGATTGAAATCAAAATCTACCTTGTTAATATGAGAAGGAAAAGATGACAATCAGAAGAAATTGAGATATGAAATTAGTGTCATCTTTCAAATGATGCTGCTACACATTCGGTGATGGTCTTAAAAGGCAAATGCTATTCAGAAATAATCGTAATTGAAAGACTCAAATGGTCAATCTAGTCAAAGGGCATGCCGACCATAACTTAAGAAATAATTATACCTAAAACTAAAGCACAAGTAAATGGCCAACAACATGTCTACAACTTCATATTCAATCATCAAATGTTAAACTCAAATTGAAGAATCTAACTGAAATTCTATCCAAATTGGGGGCAGTCAAGCAAAAACCCAACAGATGCTCAACATCAACAAAATCCTTTTAATCTTTCTGGATTACATAAAAGCTAGTGTCCTTGCACCGCAGAGTATGTTGAAAGGAGATGAAAGGTATTCTGGTTTATATGGAGGCTTCAATGTAATTTCAGGCCCTTTTAGATTTCTTTGAGGCGCCATCTTGCTTATTAGACCCTGCAGTCTTTTTCCTGTCCTTCCTCTCCCTCTTCTTCAAAGCTGTCATGTGAGCCTTGAGAATTGTAGCATATGAAGCTTGAAAACGCTGGTGATCCTTTGCCCCTACCTTTCCAACATAAATAACAGCAGATGATTAGCCACTCAT
>CAOJCQ010440650.1:0-10751 GCA_948356215.1 Stillingia texana | reverse complement strand
TATATCAAGAGGCTGTCATCACTGTAACATAAATAAAATTTTTCGTTCAAAATATTTATCCATCGTTGCATTAGAATTCTAAAATGATAAAAGTTTAGTTGTTATAATAAAATGATGAAATTGTTGCATTAAATCTAATGCAAATGCAACAATCTTGATGAATTTATTGTTTTAGGTCTAATGTAATAATTTTACCATTCTATTGTTGAAGTTTTGCAAAACCCCTATTAGTGTATTGACTTATGTATTAAGTTAACAATTTCTATGAATATGTTAGAAAGAAAAAATTAGTATTTTGTGGTACTGCATTTATACAAATTTACTAAATTTAAAAAAGGTATTATTTTAAAGGTAATAGAAGACTTGAGCTACGTAGTTCTACTAAGGAAGAAATTCAGTTACATAGAAAGCATTCCAGGAGTACTATTACCACACCCATCATCATCTCCATTCCCTTTAAAGATGGATGAATATGGATCCCAAGAAGCATCTGCATGGCATTATCAATCGACAATCGCACCACCTACTGAATTTTATGATCATTTCAATCAAGTCCCTTTCAAGATTACACCCTCCATGAGCAGCCTTGAAGCCTTACTCTCCAAGCTCCCATCGGTGGTTCCGCCTCCTCCGGCCACTCCACAGCCACCGTTTCATCAGTATGTATCCGTTCAAAGACCACCACTTGAATTTATGGGAATGGATAAAATAGCCAAAGAAGAGATTGATGAAGATTATAGAGGAGAACATGATATGGGTGAGAGTAGCACCTCTATGTCAGCTGCTTATAGAAGACAGCAATTCCATGATTTGAATGTTAATAGTAGCAGACCCGGTGATGGGTTTTTTGAGTGATGAAAATAAAATTTTGAATAATTTTAGGGAGGGATGCAGATTTATTTCTAAGGTCTAATTTTGTAAGCTCTTTTTTTTTTAATTTACTGTTTCTAAAGTAAAAGTGAAAGCTAGCTATATAATTATTCCTTAGATTTCCTTAGATTCCTAGTATATAATTAAGATAAATATTTCGGTTATAAATAGACGTTCTAATTTGCAGAATTATATATGGTATGATTTGCTTAATGCTTTATGGTCTACTCTTTTGTGCACCATACGTATTAAATTGTGTTGGTCAACTTGTTCATAAATTCTATTGAAAACTTTGCCAACGGACTGCAGATAAAGAGAATAAGAGAACATACTAGATTTACTTATAGTTGATTTATCAAAAATTCATCTAACAAATTACAATCTTATAAAAAGTAACCACTCATATGTGGCACTTTCACCACTGATTTAATCTATAAAAAAGCTCATGAATTAGGTCTCTATGCAAAAATTTGTTGTCAGTTAAGATATAATCAGATGAAAAAACAAACTGTAAAAGAAAAGAAAATTTGAAAATCTATTCTTCTAGAGAGTCCTATTGAGATTTTAACTTAAGATCACCGGTGTCTGAAATAATGAAGACCCATACCACAAAAGTAAGTTGAATACTAATATGAATATAAATGAATGCAAAAATAATGAGCATCATACATAATATCGTAATATACAAATAAGTTTGAGATTAATGAGTAAGAATAATCGTTGAATATAATAAGAATCAGTGGTATTAGAAAAAAAAAAGTGTATCAGAATAGAAAATAACTAGTGTGGTGACAAGAGATATGGATTAAATAAAAAGGTTACGAACCATACCTAATCACTGCGGAAATATGAGGAAAAAATATAGAAAAGCATGCAAAGAGATGAAGTCAAGTTCGTTAACCTCAAAATTTGTGAAATTCCCGCAAGGACATAAGACAGCACTCAACCTATCCTATCCCCATATTCTCATCCAATTTACACTCCCAGTAAAAGTCCACATCACCCCCTGCTGAATTGACAACTTCCCCGGAAGTTAACAGCTTTTAACAATCACCGCGGGTCTTTATTATTCTTATTCTTCTCTTACAAATGATTTCACTCTACTTGCAAGGATCTGGATCTCACATACTTACAAGAATTCTACAAAACTAATTTTTGTAGAGCGCAGTTATCATGTGTAAAGAATTATTTATTTCTTATCCATGCACAAGTATTAGTTTTATGTTTCTATTTTATTTACGAAAATACCTTATAGGTTTCCAATAAGAGTTTAGAATGGAGATCCTAGGTACAGAGGTAAGTCTAGAGTTATTGGATTCTATTTCTGACATACATGCTTGTTTGTTCAAGTTATTTGTATTCAAATTGCCCCAACTTTTAATTTAAATAGAGTGGGAATAGTATAGAAAAACTCTGAAGAGAAGCGTTGCCAAAAAGATAAAAGATGGAAGAAAAAGGAATAACAATCTAAAGGGTCATTCGCCTCCTTGCAAAGTAGTTCCATTAAGAAGATTTCATACCAAGTATTTAATGGATGGAATGAACACCCACATAAAAATTGAACGTAAAGCACAAATTGACCAATAATGAAGAACCAGTCGTTAGAAAATAATGATAAAAATAAACAAGGAAGAGCAATAAGTAAAGGCGCAAATGCTAAAATTTCTTCCCATCAGGGCTGTTTTTTAAAAATAAAATTGCTTTTTGGTTTCTTTTTTTTTTTTTTTTTTTTTTACTCTAAAATTAACATTTCGGTGTGCAGAACAACATTCTCAGAGTTTACATGGCGTGAGATAACAACCTGAATTCAAGCAATGGAATGACACTTAAAAAAATATAAAAATATTCAATTTATAAACTTTTAGGCAAAACAAGGTCAGCTCAGTTTATCCACCTAATGGAATGCTGCTACTTCGGCCTTGAAGTGTTCTAGTAGGCTTTGAATACTCATCACTGAGTGGTCGACGTTGTCCCTCACACGAACGCTAACCTGGAAATTGAAGCAATATATTAGACTTTATTTTTCCTCGTGGCCAAAATCATGAAAACAAAGAGAATTGTCCACTAATGGCTACAGTAGTCCATTCATAAAACAAGTCTCTTCATATATAAAGAAATTTGAGTTACATTCATTATTGACATCTCCTTGGCATCTAAATTCTCAAACTCAATGAATATGCACTTATTATCTTATAATAAATGTGGAATAACACATCAATTTCTTTAATTTCCATATGTCAAATTTTCAGGATATGATGAAACTTTTTCAAAGATTTACTTAGCAACAATCCGCTGCACAAAAATAAACTACCAAGACGAGGTGTACCCCAAAGCCTGACTTGAAATCAATCATCTAACACATCCATTAACAAATAAAAGAAAGGTTTTAGTTCTTATAAAACTAGCAAATAAACTTCTTAAAACTCCTATCCACAGAAATCACAAATAACATGTATATGCCTTTTCTCAATTACTGTGATTAAGAATATGGATCAAGAAATATGAATTTCACGTTGGAGAAAGAGGCTCAACCTAAGTACATAATTTTCCTCCAAAAATTCACTTCCGCAACATATTACATAATTTTCCTCCTAAAATTCACTTCCACAACATATTACCGGTTAATAAATAAGGTGCTTAATATATATATTTAGGTCCATGCAGTGGAGGTGCCCTAGATTTTAATCTAGTTACAGAAAACCTCTCATTCATAATTATACACTGCAGTGTGAATAAATTACACAAGTACTAATGGAAAGTACCTGTCCAGTTTCGGCTTCCTCTTCTCCGACCACCAATATATAGTTGTACTGTGCCAACTGAGCTTCCCGTACCTGTGCAAAGCCATAAGTATCAGTACATAAACAACAGCAAATCAACATTTTAGTAAAGGAACCACAGTGGCCTGGTTAATTTAGCTGATGCAACCTTCTAAAACTTGACATACATTTAAGTAATGTTGTCACCAAAATGAGCCCAATCACCAGCATCGAAGCTGGATGTTGGTAATAAAAAATTTCAACCATTGAATGAGTAAGGAAAATGGTGTCAGAGGACTGCATATGTCAATTTGACACTAAGGGGGAGTACCTTTTTCTGAATTTTTCTGTCTGTCAAGTCCACATCAACATAATAACCAGCTTTATGTATCTGACTCTGCACCTGAGAAACATGACAAGAAAACATATCGGCTTCAGGTTTCCTATGTGAAAATTAGGATATCATAAAATACTAAATCAACTTTAGGTTATCAAGTGTTTATACTTCAAATTTGCTATTATATCACACAACTACCACAACAATCAAATTTGTGTTTTCATCTCCAGCACATTGTGCGATTCAGTAATATTTAAATATTAAATTGGAAACCAATCCACAAATATGCCTTGAAGAAATAGAGCTGTTAACAGGGCAACACAGGCCAATTCACTGAAGCTTAATAAACTTATAACTAAGGTCTAGATATTTTGACTGGGTTTTATTTGGAATTTATCAAGCATTTCCAGTCTTTAAGTGTCGTTTAGGATTGTTAAAGACAAAAAAAAAAAATTTATAAAGATAATAGTTCAAGCTAAAAAGTCGAGGGGCATTCTTATTTTTTCAAGTAAATGCTTCAAGCATCTACCTATAGAGAATTATTTTGCATGCCTTATTGTCTAAGAGATGGTTACATGATTGCAGTTTCCTATAGCAATCCAATTCTTGAGATGATTGGTACTTGTTTTAGGAGTTTGATGCTTTTAAGGCTTAATATTCCAGCAATGGTTTCTTCTTGGTTTCTGGAATACATATCTGACCATAGTGCAGTTCCATGCACTAATCTTCTGGTACCCAAGTCTACGTGTGAAGCTCACTCTTCTATATACTTCTTATAGTGCAAGACACCAAAAAACTATATCAACATTCTGTTTATCCATTTTAACCTGAAAATCATTTTGGCCTTTTTGTTGAGAGTTTTCAACAATAATCGAAACAAAACTAGCAAGGGATTTGGGTGGAAACACTTTTAGGTTTGGAAGTGTCAGCCCAAAGTATAATAAAGAATTCTCATTGAAAGACAAGTTTTTGGATTTTCTATAAATAAAAGAATGTGACACGGTGGAAGGAAAAAAGAAAACCATTTTTTAAGGTGAAACCTTATTCGAGGAAGGGACTGAGGAAGGGACTAAAAGAGCAATGAACATCTCCACTCCAATCCTAACAATTGAACCTAAAATACATCTCCAACTCCCCTCTCCTGCCCTCATTTACGCTAAACAGCATTAAAGAGTTGAAGCTCCAAAGATATATGGGAAGAAGATATAGTTTTGGCAACAGAAAAGTTCAGTATGGGCAGAGTACATAAATTAAGGATACTTCTATTTTTGCATCTTAGCACTAGCAATCTAGATTGAGTTATGAAAATTCTGGTTCTTACTTTTGACACTAGCAAAATTCCGGATTATCTAAGGAGTTGCTGTTTAATGAGTTTGGCCTATATTCAGTTTTGAAAAATAATCCAAAACTTTAAAGATAGTTCAGGGAATAAATCAGAACCAATAGCATTATACAGAAAAAGCTAAAAATTTCAGGTCAATTTCTTAGAACTAGCTGGAGTAATCAGTTCTTGAACAGCCCTAATGCAAGTGCAAGAAGCAAAGTCACAAGAGTACTGAGAGATAACAACAAAATCATAGAGCCATAAAAGAACTTACAACATATGGGAAAGAAAAATCATGAATGTGTACGATGAGAGAAAATGTGCACATATTGTAGGCACAGAGTTGCAGAATGGCTGAATGTGAATTGAACAAATGAAATGTTTCAAGTTCATCAAATTAAAGAGCAAACGACTAACCTCAACTGCATAGCTGTGAGACTTCTTGGACACAGGGCAGAGAATAGCTTGACGAGGACTAAGCCAGAAAGGCCATTTGCCCTTGTAGTGCTCCAAGAGTATGGCAAACATACGCTCGACAGACCCTAGGATGGCTCTGTGTATCATAACAGGCCTTTCCCTCTTGGCTTCATCCTCTGCCGAGTACTCCAACTCAAAACGTTCTGGAAGCTGGAAGTCAAGCTGCAACCACAGGCTTTATTAAGTGCCAATCCTAAAACATTGACAATGGATGACAGGAAAAGCATCTGAAATGAAGCCGAAAAAACAGAACCTGCAATGTGGCACACTGAAATTTCCTGTTCAATGCATCAGATACGCTGATATCTATCTTAGGTCCATAAAATGCTCCATCACCTTCATTTTTCTGTACAATATGTGACCCAAAGCATAGACATTTAAAGGTAAAATCTCACACGTCTGAAAAGGTTTTATACAATAAAGAAACCAATCAGGCACCCTAAGGATCCTAGAAAGTATTAGAAATTGAATTGACCAAAACATGGTCTGAACAAATTGGCATGGCAGGGCAGGGCAGAATTAGCGAGTGATTGTGTTCCTGTGCAAGCCAAAGCAACACGCACTGATATAGGTTTAAGTAAAATTCACCAAAACCAGAAAACTTTTGCTTTCTTTTTTCAAGAGGGTCAAAAACATGCAAATGTAACTGAAATATTTAAGAAGTTATCCTTTGGCAGAATTAAAAATTTCAACTTGATGTTAGGAACCAACAATAAACGTCAGAGCGAAAATACCTGCCAAGGCTTCTCAAATTCATTTAATGCTTCTTCAAGAGCAGCTTCAGCTTTCTCCCATGCTGCCAACTCCCCCAAATATTTCTCAGGCCTCTTCAATACAGAAAAACATCAAATGTCCCAATATATGATTCTCAACAAATTAGCCAGATGAAATGCAGACACGCAACAGAGAAAGAATGCACAGGAGAACTGACAAGCAACAGTCAACTCCTAACAACTTATTTAACAAATTTCCCCATTCGCATATAGCATTTGCTGACATTAAGCATGGATTGTTGATCTTTAAGATAAAACCACAAAACTACAAAAATATGGTCATGCATTTCACTATAGAAAGCATTCTCTACATTATGCTTCACCTGCCTAGACATTGCTCAATGAGTGACCCAGGAGTCTACCTTGCAAAATAAATCCAATGTTCAGATACTCCAATTTCATTTTCATCTAGAAGTACTTAAGAATATTATCATGTTAAAAATATTTGAAAGTAAATTTGGTGTCCTGTCATATTATGAAATTGATTCACTTCAGCACAAAATGCAGTGATAAAAACAAGGCAGCATTCACATCATATTTCCTCTCCTTAAATGATACAGCCCATCGCTATGGTCTACCAAACATGCATTTTGTTCATGGAATTTAGAAATATCACCATACCGTAGATAGCTTCAAGTCATAAGTGAATCCAAATATTTTGTAACAGTAATCAATGAAGCCTAATACGCCCATCACTTCCTCTTTTATCTGAAACACAGAATCAATAAATTACAAATGGGGTAAGGGACCAAAGACATTTAACAATTTTTCCACGAATCAACACAATTTGGATCACCTGTGACTCCCTACAGAAGATATGAGCATCATCCTGCACCCCAAACAAAAATAATTTATGAGAAAAAGCAAAGATCAATTAAAATTGTAATCAAGTATTATAAATTTAGATGGTTGAGTTTGACAAGTACAATGTCCATTTTGGTTCACTGGAAGTAAATTAACACAAGACATGTATTCTCTGATCATACCAACAAAATATTAGGAAAGCTATCTAGGGGCTCAAGCTCAGGAGCCGGTGGTTAGGTTAGAGATTCCACAGGAGCTTGGGTTGCTGGGGGGCCTGGTTATTGAAGCCTAACTATTGAGTTTGGCAAGCACTAAAGAGAGAAGCCTACAAAAATATTTTAAGACAAAATAGAGAGGGCAGAGAAGAAGATAAAGGATAAAGTTCAGGAGAGACTAAATCACTTAATTACTATTCTTGATGCTGTCATCTCAATGCAATAATAGCTCTATAAGGGCTACTACTGCTTAGTTTATTGTGCTATTATTAACTAACTACACTTCAATCAACAGACCAAATGCCTACTCATCCAATCACTTAGCTGCTTGATTAACAATAACAAAATTTGCCTAATCATGATTACAGAGCAAAAGCTATTCACTACTTAACTTGGATCCCAACAGAACATCCACAGCTAACCAGTATAGATAAAATGTCAAACCAGACCAAGGCAATAAATAAGGCAAGCTTTAGTAACATAACAGTAACACCTTGACTAACTCTAACTCTAGAAAGATAAGCTTTAACGAAATGGAAGATAGGTAAGACCATAAGCGTTAAGATGGCTGCTAAAGAGTGTTTTTATTTTTCTTTAAATCGTTTCTTTCTCAAAACAATACCTGCTGAAATCTTCGAACACGTGTTAATCCGGTGAGTGCTCCACTAGCCTCGTTGCGGTGCAAAGCCCCAAAATCAGCAAGCCGAAGAGGAAGTTCTGGAAACACATGAAACAATCAACACAGGGATATATGCAAAAGCATAAAAGCATAATATATAGCAATCTGAGTAGCATGTAGTATTTTCCAAGGCAAAATGCAAACTACAATTTCTCATAATCAGCAAGTAAAAGAGTTCTGCTGCTTGCATGCAAAAGTCTAATGCGCCTACAATTGATTTTTTTTTCTCCTTTTTCTTTTTCTTTTTCTTTTTTTTTTTTTTGACTCTATGGCCACCCATGGACTACCGGAGACCAATACTCAATTTGCTAATGTTTTAGTGCATTTACATAACATCCAATTAGAATAAATAAACAATGGAAATTATCACCGGATACTGTGTCTGCACAAATTAAATAGTCACTGATTAAAATTTCACCCATAATTGCACCACAGTTGTAAACATGAACACATATAAAACTACAATTTTTCACACAGCAAGCATTAATTAAGTTCGCCATGAGCAGCTATACCATTCTAATGCATTGTTGTTAGGATCATATGCTATTCTATTTGGATTGTATGACTAGATTCAGAACCCTGCCAAAGCAATTTGTGTTTATAGGTTCACAAAATAAAAAGAAAATTGGGTGTATCAATATGAATCAACCAATTTGGTCGATTTTATAATCATTGGGCCTTACAATGACAAAAATTTACAACATTTAACTTCAATTTAACATATGAGTTCCTGAACACCCTTTTAGAGATTTCTTTCCAACCACCGGTTTTTTCACTCTCTCTATCATCTTACTTCCGCTTCTTTGTTTTTTCTTTTTCCAATTAAATGTTGGCTGTTTTTGGGAAGTTATGATATATGAACCTCTGTTATAACCTTTTAATTTAATCCAGCATCCTTTGTTTATTCTTTCATTGTTTGACCAGGTATAAGCGAGTTCTTAGCATGAGCCCGACATATCAGTGTCTAGAATCAATTATATGGAAAAATGAAAAACTGAATATTTAATAAAAAAGCGACCATATCATAAAAGCAGATTTCCAGCTTGCAAATATTAGTTATTTCATATTTGTCGAAATATATCATAATTTTAATTTTTCTAATTATCTTAAGTGGAAACGATTTGCTTTTGATTAATTTTGAGAGCCTAAACCAATCAAATTGATTCTTAAGAAAATGAGTATTTCAAGTCAAATCTCCATTTAACAACTATTTCCTAATCTTCAAAACATATACAGACGAAAAAAGGCCATCTTTAGGTAACGTTTGAATGGAAATGAAACTTACCCCTATATGAACGGACTCTATGTTGAAACATCAAACAGTGACCAGGACAATTCATAGGTTTCAGGCCAAACTCCTGCTTTTCAATCTGCTTGCAAAACAGAACCACCATTAGCTATTTGCACCTTCTAGTAGAACTATGTGAAAATGCTCTAGTGATTGATGAATTTGCAAGCAATTTAATTTGCAACATAAAGCAAGTCCTTCTACACGCTTCTTAAACAAGCTCCAGTCCCCACGTTTGTCTATAAAACCAATCCTACCTTATTGCACTTATTAAAAGTTCGATTGAATTGAAGAACTTGTATAGAACCCTATTTCTAGATTCAATAAGTTGGTAAGTTATGAAGAGCAAGACATCATCTAAAGGAATTTTATAATCACTCATCAAAAATAAGTTTATGGAGTCCTCACCTCAAGCAAAAACATATTCTCCTTATAATTTGCAGCATGGCCAGATGTCTCCCAAAGTTTAATGTTGTACATATTTGGAGACTTAACCTGACAGGGGCCATGAATTCAAGCACTGAATTTGAGGATTATATTCAAATGAAATTAACAAGCAACACTGACTCCAAACCTCTTCGTAGCCTCTTTCTCTGTATTGATCTCGTATAAACCCCATTAGTTTGTTGTAAATCCGGGTCCCATGTGGAAGGAAAAACCAACTTCCTGGACTGATACCACAAAAGATGCAAAATACTAATATCACAAAAGCTACGGACTGATTAGAGCTATTAACTTGCAATAAAATACAGTTCCTTTAGTACCTCAATGGATGACAAAAGAAAAGCTCCTGCTTTGTACCCAACAATCTATGGTCGTACTTCTTTGCTTCTTCTAGATGTTGGATGTATTCCTGTAGAAAGAATGTTTGAAAAGAGAATGGAATTAGAAACCGATATGCATAATGGTGCTTCCACTTTTGCATCAACAACAAAGTCTACTTGTATCTATAAAAACTTGTACATATGCATGGAAATAGGAACACTTCTCATATTTCAGAAATTATCTTCCATTTTCCTAATGGCAAAGTTCTAATTTTCCAACTAAACATATAACCTAGCAACCAGACATAATTGCTTAGCGTGTCCTAATTATCTAGGGATTAAAGTAACATCGACGCCTCAATACTAAAGTCCTTGTTGGTTTTGTTCAAGAAATTGCTATCCTAGTACTCACTTGGAAAAGTGTTAAGTGTATTTCAAGTCATTTTTCTAAAGTTACAGAA
>CAOJCQ010436812.1:0-11125 GCA_948356215.1 Stillingia texana | reverse complement strand
AAAGGCAATTTCAATCCGGTAAAACACATATTAGAGTACTTGACCTGTATAGAACAACAAACTTATGATGACCTCTTAGTAACGAAAGCTTTCCTTACTACTTTAACGGATAATCAATTAAATGGTTCTATGAAATACCACAGAAATATCAAACAACATCCGTGGGAAAGTACTGAAGGTGCTTAAGGAAAACATTTCCTCTTTCGCTTGGAGCTAGGAAGAGATGCCTGCAATAAGCCCCAATGTCAATCTTATAAGCTAAGTTTTGATCATTCTATAAAACCAGTCAGACAGAAGCTTAGAAAACACATGCTCAAATGGCAAAGAGTCATCATTACAAAGGTTGATAAGTTATTAGCTGTCGGGTGATCAGGAAAGTATCATACCTTGATTGGTTAGTTAATGTTGTCATAGTAAAGAAGAAAAATGGCAAGATGAGGATGTGCGTGGATTTTATGAATCTAAACAAGGCATGTCCTAAAGACAGTTACCCATTATCAAGCATCGATATCCTCATTGATTCAACCTCTTCACATGAAGTATATTCATTCCTAGATGCTTTATTTGGGTATCATCAGATGCCCATTCATGAGCTCGACCAGGAAAAGACAAGCTTCATCACCAACAATGGGATGTTCTGCTATAAATTAATGTTGTTTGGTCTAAAAAATGTAGGGGCAACATACCAGGAGCTTGTTAACAAAATGTTCAAATCTCAAATAGGCAGGAATGTTGAAGTGTACATTAATGACATAGTAGTGAAGAGCAAGAAGGTCGAGGATCATGCATCCGATCTGAAGGAATTATTTTAAGTGCTGAGTAATTACAATATGAAATTAAACCCAGAGATATGCACATTCACAGTCAAGTCAGGAAAATTTTTGGGCTTCATGGTTTCGCAGAGAGGAATCGAGGCCAATCCGGAGAAGATCCAAGCTATCCTGGAAATGAAAGAGTTGACCAGCTTGAAAGATATTGAGAAGTTGAACCGAAAGGTCACAACTCTAGGGAGATTCATCTCCTGCTCAGCATGAAGGTGCCTCCCCTTCTTTAAGAAATTAAGGAAAGTGGGTAAATTTAAATGGGATCAAGAGTGTCAACAAGCCTTCGAAGAGCTGAAACAGTTTCTGTCATCCCCTACATTGCTGAGCCGACCTAAGAAAGGAGAAGTCTTGTACTTATATCTCACTTCTTCTTGAGAGACAGTCACAACAGTCTTAGTGAAGGAAGAAGGAAAAGAGCAGCAGCCAATTTATTACGTAAGCCAAGTGTTGAGAGGAATAGAGCTAAGGAAAAATCAAGCTAAATAGTGGCTTATGGGATTAATGATGGCCTCAGAAATGTTGAAACAGTATTTTCAAGCACACACAATCATAGTCCGAACAAACCGACCATTAAGGAAAATACTGCAGAAGCTAGACGTGAATGGAAAGATTGCTGAATTGACAATTAGACTCCAAGAATTTAACATCCTTTTTGAACCGTGAACAGTCATGAAGGTGCAATTATTGGTTGACTTCATTGCCGAATACACCAGACCAGAGCCCATACAGAGTTAATTCAAGTCTGACCCTGTTACCTGGAACCTTTATGTTGATGGAACATCAAACACCAGTAGAGGGGGAGTCGGTGTTATAATAAATGGCCCCCTAGGATTGAATGTTGAATATGTTGTGCAATTAGATTTCAAGGCATCCAACAACATGGATGAATATGAGGCCCTCATTGCAGGATTAAGGCTGGCAATGGAAATCTGACCTAAAACATTGATTGTCCACAGCGACTCTCAATTGGTCATGAGCCAGGTAATGGGTGACTTCGAAACAAAAGAAGAAAAGATGGCTAAGTACTTGGGAGCACTTCAAATCCTGATAAAGCATTTCAAAGATTTGGGAACAGAGATAAGAATGGAGAAAATCCCTCAAAAGTTGAACAAGGAAGCCTATCAGTTAGCCAAATTAGTTGCATCGGATGAATTCTGACCCGATCCCAATGTGATGATGGAATAAAGAGATTATCCTTGCTTTAATACCCTAATTGTGATGACTATATACATCAGGTATTCATGGATATTTCCATTCTACAATTACCTACAGAATGGGGTCCTTTCAGGATCCAAAGCTGAAAAAAGGAAAACCTCAAGACAATCTTTGAGTTACTCGATCATAGATGGGGAGTTTTACAAAAAAGGCATAATGCATCCCTGGTTGAAGTATATCTCACTAGAGGTAGGAACCTATATTCCCAGTGAAATTCATGAAGGAATATGTGGCTCCCATGAAGCCACTAGAGCAATTACAAGGAAGGCTTTTCTTTCAGGGTACTACTGGCCTAGCATACAAAAGGATGCTAAGGAAATAATCTCGAAATGCTTTTAGTGTCAAGTACACGGTAAGGTTTTTAGGAGGCCTTCTGCTGAGTAGTAACTGATCGGAGTACCATGGCCATTCAATCAGTGGGGAATAGACATTCTTGACCCTTTTCCAATCGGAAGGAGGCAGATGAAGTATATGATAGTATCTATAGAACACTTCTCAAAATGGATAGAAGCAGAGCCGGTAGCCTCCATTTCTGCTGCAAAAATAAGAAACTTCATGTGGAGGGATATTGTGTGCAGATATGGCCTGATCAAGGTCATCATTACATATAATGGCAAGCAATTCAACTCTTCCACTTTCAGGGAATTCTATAAAGGATTGAAAATTGACTTGCATTTCACTTCAATAGTGCACCCACAAACAAAATGTATGATAGAAGTCTCAAATCACACCATTCTTGATGGTCTAAAGAAAAGGCTCAACGGTTCAAAGGGAGCATGGGCAGAAGAGTTACAAAGAGTTCTATGGGCCTATCGTACCACCTCAAGGTCAACAACTGGACAGACACCTTTTTCCTGCTATATGGGTCAGAAGCAGTTATTCCAGTTGAGATAGGCCAACCTTCTTATCATACTCAAAATTTTGATCAAGAAGAAAATCAACAAGAATGTATACAGGACTGGCATCTGGTTGAGGAGCAAAGGGAGGATGCATCTACACTCGTAGTAGCTTACAAGAAAAAAATTGCTAGATATTATAATACCAAAGTTAAAGCAAGGAAATTCAATATTGGGGATTTAGTGCTAAAAAAGTGGAGATTGGAACTGGAAACACCGGCCTGGGAAAATTGATGCCAAATTAGGATGGTCCTTTCATCGTCATAAAAGTCATTTCCCCAAGTACCTACCGACTACAATCCCCAGACATATCCGACCTACCAAGGTCATGGCATGTTGAGAATTTGAAAAAGTATCTCCTGTAAACTTTCTTTTATTTTGGAAAAACCAAATATAGGAAGTCAAAACAATGTAAAGGAAAAAATTAATACGAATATCCATTCAATTGTCCTAGAATTTGCAAAGACATTCCATACAACAATCCCAAATATTTTAGCAAAATGCTTGAGCAAAAAAATGTTACGTATTTTAAGGACTTATTCAGGTTGGAAATCCAAAATACTTTAGCAAAAAATGATAAGTATTATAAGGACCTATTCAAGTCGAATATCCAATATCCAAAATAATTGAGCAAAAATGCTAAGTATTTTAAAGACCTATTCAGGTCGGATATCCAAAATACTTGAGCAAAAAAATGCTAAGTATTTTGAGGATCTATTCAGGTCAGAAATCTAAAATACTTGAACAAAAAATGCTAAGCATTTTAAGGACTTATTCAGGTCAGAAATCCAAAATACTTGAACAAAAAATGCTAAATATTTAAAGACCTACTTAGGGATCGGCTCTACATCAACCTCCACATCCAGTATGAATTCAAAATTGACTCTAGGGACTGTCTATTTAGCTACAGTCTTCCGTTTGAGCTAGAATTTAACCAACTCATCCATAGACTCCCCGATCAGAGAATTCTCTTAGTCTTCTAGAGCCTTGTTCTTTGACTCCTGGAGCTCTTATAACTCTTTCTCTTTCGAGGCTTTTAAGTCTTCAAGCTCTTTCTTCAGCTGGCTGATATGAATTTGATCTGCCTTAAAATCCTATATGTGCTTCCCGATCTATATTTCTCCTCCTTTGGCTCTGTATTTGCTTGAGTTAGGTTAGAGGCCTCCTTTTATACAGCATCTTTCAGGGCATCTATACTTGTCTTTAAGGTGGAAGCTTCGTTATCCAGCTTCTCCACCTCCTCAGTCTAATCCTTGGGTCACCTGCTCAGCTGAGTGCTGAAATTTTCAGCCCATTTCAGCAGGTGGGTGAAGTGGTTAACACCCTATAAGAGATAACAGGTCAGTAAGCTGAACTTACAAAATAAAAGAAAAAGGAAAATACAAAAAGGGTAGAGAAAACTCACCTAAAGTAAGCTCCCGACCACAGCAACTCCCAATTTTAGATGTTGGGATACCTTTCCAACAACTTATGATTGTTCACCAGCTGCAGGTCCTCCATCAGATGTCAAGTGATCGGAGGATAACACAAGGATGATTTAAGTAGCCCAAAATAGCTGTTAATAGCTTCAGAGAAGCTTAAGACATGGAAAGGCTGCTGAGCAGGCTCCTTCATCTTTTGTGGCTACCGAGTCGGTGAGGGCACCACTGTGATGTCTTTCTCTGTTGGCAGAATCGAGTTGACCACCACTTCAATCTCTGACCTGACCTCATGTTGAATTTCCATGGCCTTGTCAGAATCATTCTCAGACCTCTTTCTCTTGCCTCTGGTCGAAGGGTGGCTTTTGGTGGAGAGGTCCTCCAACTCCTTACAAGCATCATTCATCTGTTTATGGCACTCTAGTTCCCTTTTCTGAGCTTTTACAGTCGAAGAGCCATGTTCAAATCTTGCTCTGAAAAACACAAAGGAAAAGACAAAATTTAGATAAAAAATTCAAAAAAATGAAGAAGAAGTAAAACAAGAGGAATAAAGAAGGAGGTCGGATCGGATACCCATAAGACTCACTGCCACCCTATCCATCCACTCAATAGCATCCAGATAGGATAGTGAGCCTTGCTTGGCCTTTTTTAGGAGGGCATTTATTTCCCCATCATACCTTTGGAGTTTTTGGGCATAATCCCTTTATGGCTTTACGACCGAATTTTTAACTAGAGGAAACTGATCCCACTTATCCGATTGATGAACAAAAAATTAATTAGCATCATAGCGCTTATTGGTGTCAGGGGTTTCAAATAGCTTAAAACCCAATCGGGAAGTAAAGTTACAAACATTATTTTTTGATGAAATAAAATAAAAGAAACCGAGGTCTGTTGAAGGAACTATTGAACACTTATGAAACAGGAATTGAAAGAAGGTCAGGAGGAGCCAACTATTGGGTAATAGCCAGCTCGAGTTTTATATTGTACTCTCTCGAAGCCTCACACATGAAGGGACTAAAAGGAAATCTGACTCCATACTCAAGGACCCTCAAGTACATAATGAAATAATCCCTATAGAGCCCTTGTTTATAGGTCATGGATGGGTAAAGGGCTAGTATGGGCACATGACTCGGGATACTATATTTATGTTGGAGGACATCAATATCCTCTGGTTTAATTTTTGAGGGGTCATTGATGGATTTAAGTTTTTTGTATATGGCAGTGACTAACCCCATGCCACTCTTAGGGTTAAGATTTTTCATTAGGTCGGCCTTGCCAGGA
The DNA here is from genome assembly GCA_948356215.1 of Stillingia texana. Classification (NCBI taxonomy): domain Eukaryota; kingdom Viridiplantae; phylum Streptophyta; class Magnoliopsida; order Malpighiales; family Euphorbiaceae; genus Stillingia; species Stillingia texana. The sequence continues at coordinate 5,491 of CAOJCQ010436812.1, read as the reverse complement.
TTCTCAATAGGTGCCTCGGTGATAAACGCCTCGATCGCAGGTGCTGCCTCCATCACGGACACCTTATCATTGAACTCAAAGTTATCAACACTGCCAGTGATGCCGACAAAGAGTCACCGATCGATTCTTTGGCGGCATCTCACAACACGTATCGCCGGTGGGAAGCATGACTTCTAGATGCCATTTATTCTGAAAAGAATAAGAGAATGAAGTAGGACTTACAACAGGAAGGATAATACAATTTTTGAGGGAAAGAAAGGAATAAAGGAGTATCAAAGAATGAAATTAGAAAAACGAAAAGAGGAGAGAGAAAAAAGAAATGCTTAAGCGTGGGCGTGGGAAACAATGCGTCTATAAATTAATGACACCACCAGCTACAACCTAATGTGAAGGTAGATCAAGATTGAAATAAAGTTTTAAAACATGTAATAAAATTTTTAGAACTTTAAACACAACTCATGGGAAGATATAATGTTATTGGCATGCTTTTAAATCTATTCTACCTTATATATGATACATGAATTCTAGGAAAACCTAATAAGTACTTTATTTTACCATATAAAAGCGGTATTGGATAAGATTGAAGTTTGAGAGGTTACCAAAATTTTGTTAATATTGTGGATTCCTTGGCCATGTGAAAAAAATTATGATAAAGGAACTTCAAGTGATGAAAAGCAATATGGAGTTTAGTTGAGAGCTATTCCCTTATGAGGAATTTTTAGTTAGGTGATTGGATAGGATTGAAAAGAAATAAGATGCTTTCTAATTTATCATCTGAGGCTTGAAGGTGGTTAGTACCAAAAACCAAGAAGAGGTTGGTTCTTGATAAGGGGAAGAGGGTATCTTGTGTTTGATCCCTTGTTTCTATTATTGTTGATTTGAATAAGAAGGATCATGTGGGAGATGGTACTAAGGATTATATTAATGTTGTAAAGGAGAAGAATAGATTGAAATTGAGACTTGGGGTTAATGAGATTGTTACAGTGGATGGGAGTTAAGATGATTCAGATTTGGTGTTGAATTCATATGATCCACAAAAGCTGAGTACCGGTGGGGCTATTAATGCTAATGCTATTTCAAATGAGTCTTCTCATTAAAATGGCTTAGAAGTATTTGATTTTGCCCCTAAATGATTTTGCCCCTAAAGATCATATAAAATTTTATTTCTTCTCCTAACTCTACTAATTTTAATAAAGAAGTCTTTATATTACATGTTGTTGATAGTGGTTTGAGTAATAAAGCAGGTACACTGCATTCTATCCAAATGGGATAGAGGATAATTTTGATTTGGTGGCAGTAGATATAGGAGAGAATTGTACCGAGATAATTGGGCTTCTTAGAAAAAAGGGTGGCGTTTTAGGAAGAGGCTAACGAGAGGTATAACCATTAAAGGGAATTCTGTTGATGCTATTATTGTTGGGCATAAACGAGTTCTAATGGATGAGAATGAGTTGAGTAATGAGGAAGTTTCAAAAGAAGGCATCAATTGAGCAGCCTTTTGTTTCATATGTAAAAGCGACGGGTGGATTTCACCCCAGTTGCCTAAACCCCTAAAAATTCTCAGCTACAATTGTTGTGGGTTTGGGAGTTTAATGGCAATGGTTAATCTAGAATACCTCATTAAGTTGCAAATTCCCTCTATTTTAATCCTTATGGAGACTGCAATTTCACAGGAAAATATAGATTTTGTTCGAATCAAAGTGGTTGAAATGGCTTTTTTGTCAGAAAAGCTAATGTTGGTGGTGAACTAGCCTGCTTATGAGTTGAGGATGTAACTTACAGTTATTATCTTTTACTGAGCATCACCTAGACTTTATGGTTCAAGATGAGTTTTATAGTGGAATATGGCATTTGTCTTATTTTTATGGCTAGCCTGAACAGGGGAACAAACATTGATCTTAGGATCTCCTTCAGACTCTTAATAATGGTTATATCTATATTGCCAAAAGAATTAAAATTATAGTATAAAAAAGAACATGAAAATGACTTGTTTGAATAATTAAGGTAAAACAAAATCTGAAGTCTCTAAAATATATCGGATATATTCATTATGTTCTTAAACTTTAATTTTATTGAAGTGGAATTTTGAATTTTTATTCAACATATCATTAAATCAAAAGTTAACGGATTGATGAAAATATCAAAATTAACTCAAATGATGATGAGTTAAAAATTCAAATGTAATTTTGCAAACTCTTTTTACATTAAATTAAAATATTTTGAGTAAATTATTAAATAGTTAATGGGTATATTTTCAAAAATAATTTTTTTAATTTTTGTTTGGACTAATATTTTAAATTTTAAAAAATTACAGTTCAGTCTTTGTTTTAATGTTGTTAGGGTGAATGTGGATATTTTTCATCAATCCGTTAACTTTGAACTTAATAATATTTATAATATAAGTTTATGAATCAAATTCAATGAAATCAAAGTTAAGAATTCAACATATAAACCCTAAGATGGGTTTTCCCAATAATTAATTATTAATTTTATTGTAAATCAAACAAAATACGTCAAACAACTCTGAATTATAATGTTAAATTGAGCTAAATTCAATTAGAGTACATATAAAGAGTAACCCTATTCATAATAACTATAATAATTAATTGGTAAACTAAATATAGTTAATGATTGAAGAGTATATTTGATGGTGGATCTTAATAGCTTTCACGTTTTTGTAGGAAGGAAAAAAGCTATAATTAATACAGTTCTAATTTGGAAAAGAGTAAATGCAGTTAATGAGGAAATAAAACATTTTAAATGTAAAAGCGTTACTGGATTTGACCGATCGGTTAAAACGGGATAATTAGAAATCGTCATACCATTTGGTCTGAAAGACTTAAAAATCGGACTAGCTAAACACCATGTAGAACCGGTAAACCAGTTTGAAATGGGATTTTTTTCCAAAATTCATTATAAATTTTATAATTAAATTTTTTAACATAAATTAAATCCATCGATGTTTTCATTCATCTCTGTTAATCTATATTTAAATGTTAGATCTATATTAGATCATGGTATTATATAAAAAGGTAAAAAAGAACAAAAAAATTATTAGTATAATATTAAGTATTTTTACTTATCCTAATTTTTTCCATCAAAAATGACATCAGATAACTTGATTTCTTCCTTGATCTTAAGGTTGCCATTTAGTTTAGTAAGAGAATAAACTAGATCTAGGAGAATAGAGAGAGGGAGAGAAGGAATGGTAAAAAAGAAGAAAAGATAGAAATCACATTAAAAAAATAAAGAGAATAAACCAATTAAATTGATAATGATGAATGAAAATACATTAATACAAAAAACATACAATAAATAAATAAGATTGAAAAATTAAGAAATTAAAAGTAGACCTGACAGATGGGTCGAGTCGGACAGGTTTGGATCTGGATAATTTTGGGTTTGGATCATTTCAGATCGGGTTACTTTGGATTCAGGTTAGATCGGGTCGGGTCTCAGGTTCATAATCTTACATATAAACAGATTAAATATAGATATTGATGCATGCATGTTTATATGTATATATGCATATTGGGTATCCATGCATGTACGTATGCATGTTACGTACATACGTATGTTTGTAGCATGTTGAATACATGCATGCATGTATATATGTATGTTATGGATGTGTGTTTGAATGTATGTGTGTTTGTATGTATGTATATATGTATGTGTATGTATGTATGCATGTGCATGTATGTATATATGCTATTTTATGTTATATTATGTATGAATGTAGGATATTAAACATGCATGCATGCATGTATGTATATATGTATGTAATTACATTAACATGCATGCATGCATGTATGTTACATATGTATGTATGTTGAATGCATGTATATATGTATGTATATATGTACATATATGTATGTATGTATGTATCATGCATGCAAGCATGTGTATGTATGTAAGTATGTATATATCTATGCATATATGTATATATATCGAATACACTCATGCATGTATATATGTATGTTATGTATGTATGTTTGCATGTATGTGTCTTTGTGTGTATGTATATATGTATATGTATGTATGTATGCATGCATTCATGTGCATGTATGTATGTATATATGCATGCTATATATATATGTATATTATGTATGAATGTATATATGTATGCATGCATGCAAGCATGTGTGTGTGTGTATGTATGTACGTATGTATGTATGTATGTATGTATGCATATGTATGTATATATGTATATGTATGTATGCATGCATGCATGCATGTTATGTATGTAGGTATATTATGTGTATGTGTGCGTGTGCATGCATGCATCCATATGTATATATATTTGTATATGTGTGTGGGTGTGGGTGCATGTATCTTATGTTTGTATACATGTATTATATGTATATGTATATATGCATATATGTATGTTATGTATATATCGTACATTTCAGTTGTTTCTGTATAAAGGGCCTGAGTTGGGTCACCCTAGTTCGGCCCAAACTGTTAGATCTTTTGGGCCTATTCGACTTATAAGGACATGAGTTGGACCTCATGGGTTTGAATCCTATCTCTTGCATTTTTTTATTGAATTATACATTTTCTATATAAAAGGCCTGAGTTGGGCCGCCCTAGTTCTGTCCAAACTCTACAAAAGGTCCAAGTTGGACCTTTTGGGCCTATTCGACTTTTAAAGGGTCTGAGTTGGGCCTCCCTAATTTGATCCAAACTATATAAAAGGCTCAAATTGGGCCTGAGCTGGACCACCCTAGTTCAGCCCAAACTATATAAAAGGCTCAAGTAGGGTCTTTTGGACCTATTCGACATCTTAACAAAGATGGATGTATGTATGTATGCATGCATGCATGCATGTATGTTATGTTATGTTATGTTTGTATGTTATGTTATGTTATGTTATGCATGTATGATGTTAGGTCATGGGTCTGAATTCTACCACTTACATTTTCTATAGAATTATACATTTCTTGTATAAAGGGTCTAAGTTGGACCACCCTAGTTCGAACCAAATTGTTAGGCCTTTTAGGCCTATCCGATAAAGGGCCCGAGTTGGGCCTCATGGGTTTGAATCCTACCTCTTGCTTTTTTCTATTGAATTATACATTTTCTCTACAAAGAGTCTGAGTTGGGTCGCTCTAGTTCGGACCAAACTATACAAGAGGCATAAGTTGGGCCTTTTGGACATATTCAACTTATAAAGGGTTTGAGTTGCACCATCCTAGTTTGATCCAAACAGTATAAAAGGCCTAAGTTGGGCCTGAGCTGGACCTTCTGAGTTCGGTCCAAACTGTATAAAAGGCCCAAGTTAGGCCTTTTGGGCCTATTCGACTTCTTAAAGAAAGTTATATGTATGTATGTATGTACATATGTATAGATGTATGTTATGTTATGTTATGTTATGTTATGTTATGGATGTATGTTATGTTATGTTATGTTATGTTATGTTATGTTATGTTATGTTATGTTATGTTATGTTATGTTATGTTATGTTATGTTATGTTATGTTATGTTTATGTTA
>CAOJCQ010428557.1:0-10131 GCA_948356215.1 Stillingia texana | reverse complement strand
AAAGTGTTGAAAGTTAAGGTAAGCCACTCCTTAAGAAAGTCTAAGTCATCCACATCAGGGAAAGAATCAAAGAAATCCTCCATGACTAAAAAAAACAATAAACGTACAAATGATTAAGAAATCAAAAACTGAAGAGAAAACGTTTAAAGAAACTAACAGACTTACCCCAGGGAATTTGAGTCTGAAATGGTCAGGAGGAACACATATAGAGGCGTATAACAGTGACAAAAACCAAGAAATCTTGTGAAAAAAACCAAAAAACTTACAGAAAGAAGCAGAAGAACCATGAAGGGGAAGCCATGGAATGCTGTGGGCTGTAAGATGGTGGTACCGCCAGCTCGACCGAAAAAAAGAAAAAAAAGAAAAAATTAAAAGAAAAGAAAAAGAAAAAATTAGGGCCCACAACATCCAGAAAACAAAGATAGAGATGGCAATAAAACTCAAAACCAATTTTAGAATCAGAATCAACATTATAATCAGACTTAGAATCGGGTTAAAAATGATTTCACAACCAAAATCTGAACTAGATTCAAAATTTAATTCACCAGCCACCAAGATGAGGTAAGTTCCCTAATCCTAGTCAAAAAAATTTCTACTAACACTAACGATGAAAATATTGCAGGGATAAAATACATGCTTCACCCATCGAGTGGGCCAAAAAACCTAAATCGCCCGCTGAGGGGGCCAAAATACCTGAACTGCTTGCTGAGGGGAACAAAATACATGCATCACCCTCTAATGGGGCCAAAATACCTGCACTACTTGCTGATGGGGCCAAAATACCTGCATCGCCCGCTAATGGGGCAAAAATACCTACACCGCCCGTCGAGGTGAACAAAATACCTACTCTGCCTGTTGAGGGGCCTAAAATATATATTCCAATCATCAAGGGGGCCAAAATACCAACATCACCACTGAGAGGGCCAAAATGCCTCATTCACCTGTCAAAGGGCCAAAATACCTGCACCGCCTGTTGGGGGGCAAAAATGCCCGCATTGCCTACTGGGGGCCAAAACACCAGGCTTGTCAGAAAATCCAAGAATAGTTGAGAGGAGGTGAGAAATCCTTAAACAACACTAGTGTCGCCTAAAAATCTAAAAATAGTTGAGAGGAGGAGAGAAAGTCTCAAGAAACACCAAACTCAAAACAAATATCTAAAAATAGTCAGGAGGAAGCGAGAAACGGCTCAAACATTAGAGAAGGGAGTAGCTTGCAAACGCAGGTATGACCTGGTAACTCATCTCTCTTTACATTGATGCCTCCTGATCCTTCGATAGAACCCACCAAAGTGGGGACCTCTTTTGATACTCAGGTTAGAGCTTCTAGTTTAGAAGTTTTTAGTAATGAAAGGTTGATCTCTTATGATCCCTTATCAAGGCTTTAAGGGGAAGGAGACACGGAAGTTGAGTGTAATTAATAAGAATTGGACTACTAAATAACCTTGCTTAGGCCTGAAAATGATGACTTTACCCTTTTGGGCTTTCTCAAGTTTGAATCTAGAAATTCCATTAGTGAATTCAAAACAAATTCGTAGAGGTAAAGTTGCATTTTCTGAGTTAGGGGTTGAAAATCGACATTTTTTCCCTTTTGGCATATTTCATTATTGAATTTTCAAATTCGATTAGTGAATTTGGAATCAAAATGTTGAAATATGTTAAGAGGGAGAAAATGACTTTTTCATGTCTCGGGCCGGACTGCCATGTGGCACCCATAAGGGCCACCACACCACCTCTTTTTATGACTTGAGCCATGAGAATGATATAATTATCCTCGATTATTGTGCAAATGGATGAATTTGTCTCCTATGCAGATTTCATATCTATTAATAGGGGTCAAATTATGCTTTTATAGGGATATTTGGCAATCAAAACATAGAACTAGACTAATTATCAGAAAGTTTTTTTAGCTTAAATAAGACATATTAGTGTCTTAATTAGCTAGTTAATTAAGTTAAAATTAATTGCTTATTATTAATCAAGCAGAAAAAAATTAATTAAACACTAAAAAATCCGTTTGCTTTTGGATTTTCTGTCTCTGATCCGACATGCCGGGCTTTGAGAGGTAAATCCCGATCTGAGAAAATACTAACCAGGCTTTAATTTCTGTATTTTATTTATTTTCCATCATTGTTTCCTATTTATTTTTCATTTCTTTATATTTCCTATTTATTTTATTTTATTTATCTTCTCTCTTCATTTTGGTGATGCTTTTGGGACCCGCTATGCATAGAAGAAAAGCAATCAAAGGCCAAATGCTCTGTAATTCACCTCATACTCTATGCTTTTCCTAGTAGGCTGCGTAAGTAGGATTTCTGTTTATCCTTTCCCTTCTGTCATAGAGAATAGAAATCTTAGTCTTTCTGAAAGTTAGTGAAGTCACTCTTGGGGAGAGGCACAAACTTAAGGAAGCTTTAGATAGAATGTTAGAAAGTTGTTGGCTCGTTGTGCTTCTTTTTCTTCTTGAATTGAAAGCGATTAAAACTTAGTAAGGGAATGGTCGTTGGATGCCTTGGTTTCAATAGCTTGTTGGGTCTGATTCAAGTGGCGGTGAGAAACCTAGTAATATTTCTGCCCATTTTCTATTTTTTCGCATTTTTACATATTGAATATTATTTTTTATTTTGATAATATTTTTTATTTTTGGATTTATAATTTCTACCAAAAATTCAAATTTTGTTTCATCTGTTTCTCTTCGATCTGAAGCTCATTTTGGGTCATCCATGTAATCATTTTGAAGGGAATCGTGAGACAAATCTGTTGGCGGATCTGGTTTTCTATTTCAAGACTGTTTTATGCCCAAAAACCACTGCTTAAAATTTTGTTCTTGATTTATGAGTCATTTTATTTTTCAGGTGTTTATTATTATTTTTCAAAATATTTGAAGCCCTCGGGAATAGTCAGGATGTCGTTTGTAATAATCTAGAATTTTATTTTCATTTTAGCTTATTATTTATTTACTTTTCGTATTTAATAATCTAGGTTGATAGATTTATTTTTATTGCCTATTTCAACATGTTCATGCATCTTATATTTTTGATGTTGCTCGTTTTACAAAACTCAAAATAAAAAGTCACTTAATCATTTTCTACCAAGGAATTATTTGATGTATCTATAAAAATTTGTGCTGATTTTTCTTAATAAAATTCATTTAATTTAGAAAAATATAAAACTTGTTTTTAATAAATAATGGCATATACAGGAACCAAAGTTCTGAATTAATCGAACAACCCGGTTTTATGGATGTATGCCATGTACATGCATTTTACCGCTTTATTCATATATTATATTTTATTCCTATGATTGCATTACTTAATATGCGCTTTTAATTTACTTGCATTTCGTAAGTGAGTTAGGATTAATTAGAGAATTAATTAAATCAATTACATCAACCTAATTAATTAAATTCAATCAGACCAAAATAAGATATGGATTCCCGAACCCTGATATCTCTGGGTAATTTTCTCGTTTTCATGTAAATCAGGTGGCAACTCCCTTTTATTTATGGAAATCAAATAAAAATCTTTTGTTTTCTAGTAATTATCCAAGTTGCCAAATAAATCCTCTTAAGAGGTTTTGTCCATATTTTTCTTTTGCGGTTTCTAAAATTGTCAAAAGAAGAACACAGGTAAAATGACCTTTTCAATCGGCCAAAAATTAAAGAGACCAGTTAGCATTTCTAAAACCAATTTGGCCGGCACGTGTAAGATAAATGGCTAGCATGCTTTGGCATGCGAATGCAAATCATTAAACTCTTTAAATCATGCACATGAATTTATCAACATAAATTATGATATAACTATGGACTTCTAATATTGATTCTTAGAGCTGAATCAATTAGGTCAAACCTAGTAGATGCATGCAATTACAAACCAAAATAAATAAAATTACAATTGTCTTCAATTTTTGGCTCCTGCTTCTTTCTTTTTGTTTCGGCCTATATCATATGGGCATCTTCAATTCTATCCTAATCCTAATAGAAAACCTTCTAATGAGGGGAATGAGATGAGAAGAGAATTACAACAGAGAAAGAGAGAGTGGTAGGGTGAACAATTCCCTATTTAACAAAATTGAGTAATAACATGCATGAACATTCATATTGTTCAAGTCCATAGCTAATCATTATATCAAGAATACATCCTTAATCATTCCATCTAATGCATAATTAAAATTTAAAGTAAACATTTTAATTTGATTCCACACTTGAATACGTTTTGTATAATTATTTGAGCAATCAATTATGAACTTCTTTCATAAATAAGGACTTATAAAATTAATCAAATTAATTTTACATTAGTTATTTAATCATATTAAATCAAATAATTATGTTTCTAAGTTTATTTAAACTTGAAAATCCAAATTGAACACATCCTTTAATCCAAATTAATTTTGAATAGGATTTAGAATTTTCTGGAACAATCATTTATTTCTCTAATTTCAAAAAATATTGAGAAAGATTTTTCAATCAAGGCTTTTACCATTATGTGAATACACAATTACATCCAACATGTAAATATTTTAGATCAATTAAAGGTGTTTAACTATTTTAAAACAATTTTGAATGTTAGAGGTCTGATTTTGAAAATTTTGAATTTTCTAAACCAATCCCACTAAAAGATTTTTAATAAAATCATTCAACATTAGATTTAGATGCATACAATTGGAAAATTTTAGTAACACTTATACCTCAGATAAATTTTTCAAGGGATTTAGATAAGCTTTGTTTATCCATTGTTGATAAATAGTAGCTCTAGGCTGCTATCCAGAATATTGTATTCTGAATGTGTCTGAATATCTTATTTTTGATAAATTATCACGATTTGATTTTGAGATGAATCCAATTTTCACGTCTTTTTAACTTTTGCAAGTTCTATACATTAAAATTTCATAATATTTGAACTCCATCAAGTCATCCAAAGAATTCTCTCAAAAATAGACATGTGAATCTGCCAGAAAATCTATATTCAGTTTATCAACTTATCTTTTCTCCATCCAAATCAACTTATTTGATTCTCCAATTTGATCAGTAGTTATTTCAATATGATATGACCTTAGGGTTCAAACTAATTGCTTAAACAATCATTTAAAATTCAAATTAAAATCATGCAAGTTAAGAATCTCATTTTTAGACAGATTATCGAAGAAACAATAACAATCCATAGGATAGAACCTGGCTCTATTGGGTTGTCTTAGGATTCATGCATAACATACATGGTGGAATAATTTTAAAAAACATGCTTATTTATTAGATCATACCATGGATTGTATTTTAAATTTTTCAATAGTTAATGCAACTTACTGAAATTAAACTTTGTTTTTTCAGTTTGTGAGTTTTTCTTCACACTCGGTTGTTGTAAACCAGTAGTGTTCAAAGCAGCACACCTCCGAAAGCAATCCACACTAGAGATAAAATCAAAAAATATTTAAGGAAGGATTATAAAGCTTGAAATTGCAACCTAGGAAGAGAATGCAATTTCAGTTAAGAGAGAGAAAAGATGAGAGATTTTATGTCTTTTTATGTGTAACCCTTTTAATGTGTTTTTTCTCTTCCTTTTATAGGCTACAAATCCTATAATGTGGAGGAAAAAGAATTCATGGAGGCTTAGGATACATGGCTAACTGAAATATACACTCCATCCAATGGAGAATTTGGTAACAACTTGTATTCCTCTCAAACTCTTTTATATATTTATTCCTTTTGGGATTTTAGTTAATCTAATTAATTAAATAATTAAATGGGTTGATCCATATTTAACTATAGGCCTAATTAATTAATGAAAGATCAAATATCAAATATCCTTCAGGCCCAATCCTAAGGATTTGCGCCTAGCTTCTCAAATGTATTCGGTAAAATTCTTGATTATTTTATTAGCCCAAACGAGTTTAGAATCACTCCAAATTTTGCATGGACCTTTTATAAGATTTATAAATTCTATGTAAATAATTAAACCAGAACAAGAAGATCCGAAAGACCTTTTCAGGGTAAATCAAAATTTCAAGGAACTTTTCTTTGAATTTCTCTTTTCTGATTTCTCTAATCTCTTTTGTACACTCAAAATGATATCTCATATCATTAAATTCAAGTTTTACCTTTGTTTCCATAACTCTATAGGTGTGTGACCTTATGGGTCTTCTATCAGTTTGCAGTACAGAATGAATTGCTTTATTCATAGAAAATGAAACAACCAAAATTAAACTCTTTAATTTTAGTTATTGATCTCCATTAATAACTGTTTTTTCTGTACAGATCATGAGCGTCCCCAACCAAAAGAATCATAAGAGTCTAAGATAGGGTTTACATCATCCAGTTCCATAAATAGATACCGCTACAGTACATCTGATGCGGAATCCCCAAGACCCTATTAGGCTAGAACTTCCGAGAATACAATTTAATACAAAAATGTGTTCAGAACCTCACCCCTAATCTTAGTTACCCCTAATCAACAAGCAATTAGAAGAACTATAATAGATTGATTGAACACAACAAGAAAAGAACTCAAGATTGTATAAGCAAACAAACCCTAGTTATATTCTTAATACAAAAGTAAATCATAGAAATCCTTACTTGATTCCGATGAAAAGATAGTTGATTGAAAATTAATCAAAAGTCTGACAATGTGTCTGATAAAAGTTATTCATCCAGTTCTTAAAAAGTGTGACTGCAAATCCTATTTATAGGTGTGCATAAAAGGAGTACAAATAAGCCCTAAAATGACATCTGTGCGCTGGCACATGCCCATGTGGCCTGGAGACATGCCCATGTCTAATTCTCGCAAAACATGCAATTACTTCCTCTGCTCACGCACATGCCCGTGTGTTGAAGGGATACGCATGTGTGTGTTACATGAAAAATATCCAGCAGCTCATTGGCAGGACACACACGCCCATGTAGAACTCACAAAAATCTTCTAACAGCTCTTCAATCATCCTCACATGCCCATATGCTTTGGAGCATGGCCGTGTGAGGTCTCTCACTCTTGAGACTCAATCCAAAATGCATTGTAAGCCCACTATAAGTTCTCATTAGCTTCTTCCAAGTCTTGAGACTCACAATTACCCTCCAAATATGCTCCCATAAATAATGGAAGAACTTCCTTGAACCGTTTGGCTCACAATCTCATTATTGGTCTGTATGGTAGTGCTAAATTATCATGATGCATCCTCATGCTCACATCATCCCCTTCCTATTCGAGAAGATTCATCCTTGAATCTGCATCAATATCAAAAGAAGACAAATTAGCAATATTAAAAGAAGCACTAACCCTATACTCACCTGGTAAGTCAATCTTGTACACATTATCATTAATGCACTCCAACACTTGAAATGGACCATCTCCGTATGCATCTAATTTTGATTTCCACTTATTAAGAAATCATTCTTGCCTCACATGCATCCAATCCCAGTCGTCCGGTTCAAAGACCACTTTCCTACAACCCTTATTGGCCCTATCTGCATATACCTTGTTAAGTTTCTCAATCTGTTCACACGCCTTGCTATGTATTGCCTTCACAACTTCTTCCCTATTCTTACCATCATGGTTAGTCAATTCATGCAAAGGTAATGGCGTTAGATCCAAAATAGTAATAGAACAATCTCAAAAGGTGAAAATCCAGTAGAAGAATGCATGACCCTATTATATGGAAATTCTACGAATGGCAAACATTCTTCCCAAGATTTTAAATTCCTACCAATAATAGCACATAACATGGTTCCTAATGTTTTATCCACTTCGGTCTGATCAACCATTTGTGGGTGACACGTAGTTGATTAAACGAATTTAGTTCCCAATTTTTCCCATAACACTCTCCAAAAATGACTCAAAAACTTAGAGTCCCTATCTGATACAATGGTCCTCGGTATGCCATGCAACCTGACCATTTCTCTAAAGAAAAAATCCGCTATATTTGTTCGGTCATCCATTTTATGACACGCTCTGAAATGTGCCATTTTTCTAAATCTGTATACCACAACAAACGTCGAGTATCTCCCCTTTTTCATCCTAGGCAAACCTACAATAAAATTCATAGGTATATTTGTCCAAGGTTCACTAGGCACATGCAAAGGTGTATACAACCCTTGAGGTAAAGACCTAGATTTTGCCTGCATACATGGAATACATTGTTCACATATTCTCTCAACACTCTTCCTCATGCTAAGCCAATAGAAATGTTCACTCAGGAACTCTAAGGTCTTTTAGACACCAAAATGCCCCATTAACCCACTCGAATGTGTCTCTTTCATAAGCAGTAAGTGCAAACTATAAATAGGTATGCATAATTGTTTTCCCTAAATAAAAACCCATCATGGAAATAAAATCCATTAAAGGATATTTGCTTACATGCTTTGAATATAGTAACAAAATCATTATCATTTTCATATAATTCTTTAAGATGTTTGAATCCTAGGAGTTTAGAGCTAAGAACTGAAATCAAGGTATATCTCCTAGACAATGCATCAGCTACTACATTTTATTTCCCATGTTTATACTTTATTACATATGGAAAGGTCTCTAGAAATTCGACCCACTTACCATGGCATCGATTCAACTTACCTTGTCCCTTTAGGTGGCACAAGGATTAGTGATCGGTGTGGATCATGAACTCTTGTGGGCAGTAAGTAATGCTCCCACATCTCCAATGCTCTTATCAATGAGTAGAACTCCTTATCGTATGTTGAATAGTTCATGGTCACTCCTCAATGTTTCTCACTGAAGTACATAATTGGCCTCCCTTCTTGCATAAGAACAACACCAATACCTAAACCGGAGGCATCACATTCAATCTCAAAAGATTTGGAAAAATCAAGTAAACGTAACACATGCGTACCAGTTAATTTTTCTTTCAACATGTTAAATGCTAAATCATTATCTTTTTCCCATTTAAAGCCCATATATTTCGTAACAATTTCATTCAAAGGTGTAGCTATTATGCTAAAATCTTTGACAAATCTCCTATAGAAACTTGCCAACCCATGAAAAGATCACACCTCACTCATATTTTTAGGTGTAGGCCATTCTTGGATAGCCATTACCTTTTCCATATCTACCTCAACTCCTCTTGAGCTAATTATAAACCCTAAGAATGTGACCTTATTATTACAAAATGTGCATTTCTTAAGGTTCGCATATAATTCATGTTCACGTAATTTTTTAAGCACCGACTTGACATGCTTTTCATGCTCTTCTAGGTTTTTGTTGTAAATTAATATATCATCAAAGTAAACAACAACAAATTTACCTATATACTCATGCAAGATACGGTTCATAAGCCTCATAAATGTGTTAGGTGCTTTGGTCAAGTCAAATGGCATAAACATCCATTCATAGAAACCAAATTTTATCTTAAAAGCTGTCTTCCACTCATCCCCTATTCTCATTCTAATTTGGTGGTAGCCACTTTTCAAGTCTATCTTAGTGTATATTACAGCCCCACTTAACTCCTCTAACATGTCATCTAATCTAGGGATAGGGTGTCGATACTTTACCGTAATCTTGTTTATTATGCGGTAATCAACACACATGCACATTGAGCCATCTTTCTTCGGCACTAGAAGAATCGATACCGGATATGGGTTCATGCTCTCTTGTATGTGCCCCTTGACCAGCAGCTCCTCTACTTGCTTTGTAACTCCTTAGTCTCCTCAGGGTTGCTTCGATATGCTGGTCGGTTGGGAATTTGGGCTCCCGATATAAAATCTATTTGGTGTTCTATCCTACGAACCGGTGGAAGTCCAGGTGGACCTTCAGTGGGAAACACATCAGAAAATTCCTGCAAAAGCTCAACAAAAACACTTGGAATACCGTAAATAGGGTTAGTATCAATCATGTAATTGTCACTATACCTTACAACAATTAAGGCTCTCTTGTGAACTAATGCACTCTTAAGCTCTCCCTCTCTCTCTCATTGCAATAAAAGGAAGATTGTCTCATATTTTCTCTCTGCACACTCACCTCTCCTTTTACCACAATACTCAATGACTTTCTCTTTGGCACTATCCTCATTTTTTTCCTCTCTAGTGCCATCACTCACCGTTGGGCCAAATTTTGGCTTTTTATCTCTCGTGGCCTATTTTCTCTCAGTCTTTTTAATCTCACTACCCTTTTTCCCTTGATTGCATTTTGGATACGCAATTGAT
>CAOJCQ010426387.1:0-14297 GCA_948356215.1 Stillingia texana | reverse complement strand
GAAGTGCATGAATCCACAATAAATAGATTTATTTTCTTTAAAAGCTTTTTATTATTGTTATTTCCTTTTGCTCATTTATAATTGACATAATTTATATATATACATGCGTCAAATATTGTTTTGCTATAATTTCTACACACTTTTATCATATATTATTTAAATTTTCCTTTTTTTGTAATAACCAATAAGGCATAATAAGGGGAGTTAAGCCAATGGGTGGACCCGGCTTTCGTCTGGTCTTGATCCATGTGACCTAATTCTCTAGAATTTCTCACACATTTATGAAAAAAATTAATTTCCTTAATTTTTCTAAATAGCTAAAAGATTTCTTCATTTAGAAAATCAATCTTGCATAACCAGACTAAAACTTGGATCCATCTTAGAAGTAGAGTCAATGTCCTTACTAGGGGGAACCAATGTTTCAGCGCATGTCAACTGAGGCAGCCATCTGTTTTCTACTCAAAGATAAAATCACATGTAGCATAAGGCCAATGTCCATTAGGTAGAGACCAAAATTTCAACGTATTTTTAAACGAGCCAACCATCTTTTTTTATAAAACTTGTAGTGCATGGCGACATGATGTGAATACTTGTTATTTTTTCCTTATTTACAGCTTTTTGCTTGTATATATATTACGGAAATATGATAATTATCAAAGCCAGGGCTTTCTCGAAAGATTATCGGTCGAATCTGATGGTAGAAAATAAGAGGAAATTTTCAAACCCCGAATCTTCTTGATTCACACATTCCTAGTTTGACCAACCAGATGACGTCTCTACTTCTTTAGACTAGCCAAGTTATAAATCGTCTCTCAGACGTAGTACTCGTTCGGATCATGCATTTGATCCGCTCGTAAGGGATATGTCCCATGATAGATCCAGACCGTAATTGATGACTCCACTGGGGAGTACGGCTAAGAGAATTTACTCCAAAACGTACCTAAATATTCAAATGATGTTCTTTTCATTCAAAAAAATATATAAAAAGAGTTTTCGATTTTGATCATTATTATGTTTCGACCTTACATTTCCTGCATATAGATATTTTTATCACACATTGTTCTTTCTAAGCCTTTACCTCTAGGTATATAAAACGGTGCACTATAAAAAACAACATTTTACCGATGAAAATTATACTGTTCCAATGAACTACCGACTAAACAGAAAATAGTCGGGGAATGTAGAGAAATATGACATTTTTCAACAAATTTACCGGCTAACATGAATTTAGTCAGTAAATTTGGCTTAAAAATAATACGGATAAAGTTAGCGTTTAAATTTACCAACTAAATTCCCGTTAGTTGGTAATTTTGACGCAAAAGAACTTTTACCAACTAAATCTATCGACTGAATTCATTCTAGTCGATATATATCGATTAATTTACCGACTAACAGCTGTTAGCCGATAATGCTATTAAAAATAGACTAAATTACCGATTGATTTATTTTTTAATTATTACTTTATTATTTATCAACTAATTTACCACAAACTCATGTTCTTCCGTAATTTTCTCCTAGATTAAAACACTTTCTTCTTTCTCCCCTCGCCATTCTGCCCTAACTGGATTTTTTTCTTTTCTCTCCATTTCTCTCTCTCAGCGATTCCCAGTTACTTCGATGGGTTGTTCTCGATGATTCCCAGTTGCATGAAGCAGGTAGGCCAAACACTTGGGAATGATTAAGTTGTTCAGTTTCAACAATAGAGTGTCATGTCTTGTTTTAAATGTCAAAGGATTTTGACAGAAGAAAAACGATTAATTTGATTATCAACTAGATTTCTCACTCTTTCAATTTCATCTTTTTCATTTTAATTTTCAAACCCTAGACTTCTCACTCTTTCAATTTCAATTTTCAAACCCTAAACATCTGCAGATCCTTACTAAACACCAGGTATTTTGCTTTTTCTCTGTGGACTCTTTCCTTCATATACATAGCCCGAAAAATGAATTCGATTGATTAGTTTTTTTCTCTCTTTCGGTTCCTTGATTTACCGTAGCTAAATTTTGTTTAATTTTATCTTTTCTCTTATTGGATGCATGAAGTTGAAATGCTTAAGGATGATTGAGGGTTCTTTTGGTTTGATGGAAGGTCACATTGAGGTTTCTTGCAAGTTTATTTATTTCTATCTCAATTATTCATGCTAATTAAGGATTATTGAGGAGATGCTACAGTAAAATCAAACTTGGTAAATGTCTGGATAAGAATATGCTTAGCATAATCATTGCAGTGTTTCTATCTTTTCTGGGTTCGGTTTGCTTCCTTAACAGATTCTAAGTAATGGGCTTCTTGTTAAATATGGATATATGTTTTTATCAAAGTCAGGTTAGTTTGATTATTTTGTTTTGTTTTATGTATTGTTATGTGATTCAATGTTGGATATTCTGAGTTGAAGCTAATTAAGTTTGTTTTGATGTTAGTTCAATCATTTTATTGGGGAAGTTTGAATTTTGATGCTTAGATTCTGTTTTAGGCTTGTATATGAACTTAGTTTATGTTTTTCAATAGAGAATAATTACCTTACTGGGGTTTTGAGAAACTGAATCCGTTGACTTGTGAGATTACTGTTATGTTTCACACAGAAACTGATACAAGCTTGTTAAGGTTCTCATGAATACTTGAGGTCTGTTCATAAAAGGTCATATGTAAAACATTTCTTATTTTAAAAGAGTATGTATATACATATATATGAGAAAAAGAAGTGAGTTCATACAACAGATTTATAGAAATCTTTTAATTTCTTTGTTAAGCTAAAAGTTCATTTAATTATATTCATTGATTTTAATCATATACCATTAAAAATGTGATGATCACTTATGATTTTCATCATCTTTAGAGTTTAGTGAAAAATTGAAACATATATAAATTATCTAAGTACAACTTTCATCAGTAAAGTTATTATTGATAATGTAATGTTTAAAATCAAGCAAAGGTGGAATCTTAGCCATAACATCAAGACAAAAGATGATACAACTTAATTGGGTATTAGAATAAGAAAGTAGTTGAAAGAGTTGGTGGGTCTTATCGTAAGAGTAAAGAGCCACATGGACCTAAGAAACTATTCCCATGTGCTAATCTCAAGCTCAATATTATTCTTAATTCCGCAATTAATGGCCTGGAATTACTAATCATTCTTACCAATATTATATCACAAAATACCATTTAATAAAGAACACAAAAGATGGTACAAATTTTTAAGTCGCAAGAGATGATTAAAGCATAATTTTTTGTTAAATTTGGTTTATGCGATCAAATATGAAACTATGGTTAGTTGGATTAAAAAAAAAATGGGCCAATTGGAACTAAAAATTAATGCAAGTAAAAAGTTTGGAGAGCGGTTCATAGTTGTTTCCAATTCCATGTACCAATTAGAGAGTATTATCATGATTGGATTTCAAATTTTATTGAAAGGGAATGATTTCAAAATTTATATGATTAAAAATTGAATTCAGGAATCAAAAAGAAGCAAAGATCTCGACATCTTCCACTTACTATAGCAGTAGCAAAACACCTTGCTAACTTTCTCACTGTTGCTCGAGGAAAATTTGATTTCTTTTTATTTTTTTATCTCCCTCAATATACGGAATTTTTTAATATAAAAAAAAAACAAAAATTCTTCTTGGATTATAAAATTTTGCTTTTAACATGTTCATTATGTTATTGAGATTTTTGTATTGATTACACTTTGTTACTAATTGATTATAAAATTGAAGTATTATTTTACTTTTAACATGTTCATTGTTATGTGGTGATGAACATATATTTTTATTCTAAAGTATAGATTTATGAAATTTGTTATGGGTTGCATATTGTATTTATGACATTTGAGTAGGGAGATAAGTCAGATTTTTGGGAAGATGCTGTCGATTTTTTTTTAAAATTGAAGTAATTATGTCTGGCATGTTTACACTTTGTTGCTAAATGATTGCCAAATTGAAAAAATATTTTACAGGTATGACTCAAGGATCTACTGGACGGGGATCAGGAGGTCGAGGCGCTCGACCGACATGTGGTAGGTCAGAACTATCTCAGTTGCCACCAGGAGTCGACGACGTGCCTGATGTACCTATATTGCCATCATCACCCGATGCACCTTCTTCTGCTGGCACATAGACTAGTGCACGTTCGACTACGCTCGATACTATTGGCACCTCGACGAGTGCACCATCTCCTTCGCCTTCGCCTGCGACACCTGCAGTACCACCACCTCCACCCGCTCTGAGGATAGAGGTCACCCTTACTGACGTCAGACAGTGAGTAAATCATAAAATGTACTTTTGTTTCATTTCCAATTATTACTTTGAAAATTTGAATTTAACTTTTATTTCATGTTGGAGCCATCAAACCCAATTTTACGATGGATCACAAAGAGTTTTCAGTTCAAGCAAGATCCAGCTGGTCTGAGCTGGAAGGAGGTGAGAGATGACATGAAGGAGTTCTACTGGGGAAAGTTTCAGGTACATATTTCTTTAATATTTAATATCTATTTTTTTGTACAATAGCTCTTGTTTTTTAATATACTAACATTTTACCTTATTAAACAAATGTGCAGAAGACATTTGTATGGGATGCTGCACTTACTGAGGCCATCCATATCGTACGGGAGAAGAAGGCCGCCATCAGATACAAGGATTTCGCATACTCGGTGAAACTTGCAGCTACCAGGCCTCGCTACATTAGTGAGGCCATTTGGGATGGTTGGAGGAGTATGTGGCTTGCTCTCAAGCAGGCTGCTTTGTCATGACTAAAGGCAGCAAACCGTTTGGCAAGTTCTACTGGTGCAGCCTCAGAATCGTACATGGGAGGGTTGATCACTATCGGTGCCCATCACCGTCGGTTGGTATGTTAGTTAAATCTTTTTAATAACTTTTTTATTGTTTTGTATATGAATATATTATTGTCAAAACAGGAGCATGAGATAGGGAGGCCTCCTTCATTGCTAGAGACTTTTCTGCACATGCACACGATCCAGCATGATGGTCAGACTCATGTTGCTCCCCACAGTCAGGAGGTCCTTGTAAGTACCTTTAATACCTAAAAAATTTCATAATATATTGTATGTAAAATTGTGTCTAATTGTTATTGAATTAAATTGCATGATCAGTTATAGGAGTTGCGCCAGCAGTGGAGGCAACAGAGCCATGCTCAGGAAGTTGAGGAGTCATTGGTGGATGACACCGAGATATGGCTTGTTGCAGCAAGTTGGGGGAAGCTGAGGGGGAAGTGGGTGTATGGACTGGGCAGTGATGCGTCAGAGCTCATTTGTCAAGCATCGACTTTTGCCCCTCATCACAGTCTGCAACTGGTTCTTCCCAGCAGACACAAACATATCCACAACATCCACAATTTCAGGGACAGTCTCAGACCCCTGGTCAGCCTACAAAACCCGTGACGCTTCAGTAGGTCAGGGTGCTCATGTTGGACCTTCTGAAGGATATTTTCCCTGACCAATTTCCGCCTCCCTTGACTCCAGTTGCTCCTTCAGCTACTCCTCCAAAAGCTCCTTCGACTGCATCTCCTGGAGTGCCAAATGCATCATTTACAGCGGGGACTGCAGCATCCACATCACAACAGTGACTTCTGCGGTAGCTGTTTTACCCTCGGCTACCGCTGCTCCTCACACTGACGCTGACACTGCTTCTCCGGCCGCCAATGACACTGCTCCTGCTGCTGTGCACCCCCATGATCCACCATGTACTTAGATTTATTTAGAGATTTTTCAACATTTTTAATTTATATTAATTAAACACATTTGTATTTTATATTATTTTACATTTGTAATTTGTATTTTATATTCTTTTATAAAATTTCGTTATTTTTATACAATTTCACTATTTTTAGATCGTTTGATTTAATTTCAGTAATTTCATTTAAATTTAAACATGATTTTAAAAAATTAAAAAAAACTAATTTTTTTCCAAATCACCGACTAACATAAATTTACCGACTAAATTTTTGACTAACAATAAAATCAGTGACTAAAAATTGTGTCGGTGAATTCCAATTACCGACTACTTTTCCGATAAACATTTTGTCACTAAGATTTTAGCGACGAAATTACTGACTAAATATTTTGTCGATAAATTTACCGATAAAATTAACGACTACTTTTCCTACAAAATTGTTTATCGCTGAAATCTTTTGTGATAAAATTACCGACTAACTATTTTATCAGTAAAATTACCAACAAAATTACCGACCATATTTCCAACTAAGGGAAGTTGTTTTGCTTTAAATATTGTCGACTAATATTGACACTTTACTGACTAAATTGTTTGTCGGTTAATTTAGCGACTAACGTAAAATTTAATCGAAAATTTTTTACGACAACTAATATTGCAACAAATTACCGACTAACATTGTTCATCGGTAAACGCAAATTACCGATGAAATCCTCATTTTTTTTACTGGTGACTCAACCGGTCGATTATCTTGTGCTTGGGTAGAGCCAGTAGACAAGGATCAAGCTACAGAAAGAACACACCCTGAACCCAAAATGTCTTTTGACTCAACCCAGCCCGATGTATTGGATCTAGCAACTTCTAATAGGAATTGTAATAATTATTGCTTGCTACATGGATGATTATTGTTGCAATTGTTCAAAGGATTCTCGAAAAGGTCAAAAATGGAACATGTAAATAAATCCTTTGAACACACGACAAACAACTTTCATAAAAAAAGATTCGCTTACTTTACACGGAGAAAGCACTAAGCCACCAGAATAACGGTACTTATATGCATATGCATTTCTAAGTTTCCCCCTAACACATGGAAAGATAACCCCACCTAGGAAGAAATATTTTTGACCAATGAGTGTTGGAGAAATAAGGAAATGATGATATGCTTGTGATATGACATAGCATGCATACATACAAAACAAAAAAGAAACTAACTTGTCCATATCAAATCAAATTAAGCAAGCCTAAATGGATGAGGTCTCGAGGAAGTCTCAAAAGGATAGGTCCTGTGTGGGAACAGGTGAACAACAAAGACATAAGATTGTTTTTTGAGGAGCATAGCAACGGTATGGCTAGGATCAACACACCTCCCCCTCAAGAAACACCCAACCCCTATCAAGAGAGGATTTCAACTTTACTTTATCAAGCAATGAATGCCTTGTGTGAAGAAATGATTACGATGTTGAAAGAAGTATTGCCTCTTGCACGAAGGGAGGAAAACCCTGACACCTCATCCCCTTCCAAGGTCTCTTCAATGTCAACACCAGTACCCGATATAGTTCACTTGGAACACCAGGGGAACTCTCACATCGCACTGGCTACCAAAAGTCTACCCTAACAGACACCACCACTAGCAAACATAGATATCATATGAGAGTACTTGGAGACAATTCAAAAAATGCAAACCAAAATTGATATGCTAACTCGGGCTGTTAATCTCCAAGGGACATTAGATAAATTGACTACTACCCTTGCCACAACCTCTAGGGTCCCAGAAGGATTCCAGATGTTAAAATTTAAAGCCTACAATGGGAAGAGTGATCCTCATACCCACTTGCTCTGATTCTCAGCTAATATGAAGTTCATAGGCCTCTCATTCGAACAAATGTTGGAACTATTCGGAGTATACCTAAAAGATAAAGCTTTCGATTGGTACATCATGCTCGATAAAGACATCAAGAAAGATTGGGATAAGCTTCAGAATGCCATCTTTGAAAGATTCAATGATAAAACTAAGGTCAATGCTAGCCTAAGGGATCTGGAAATATTAAGGCATCTCCCAAATAAAGACTTCTGAACCTATATGAACCGTTGGAAGAACCAAGCTAATGAATTAGACCCAAGAAGTAGGCCAGAAGAAAGGGATGATCCGACTATTCATAAGAAACACACAACATTACCTTAAAGATGGGTTATAAAGGCTAATATTCAAAGGTTGGAAAGACGTCCGCCATATGGGACTTGAAATAGAGCAAGAACAAAAAGAAAACAAAGCCAAATAGAGTCATAATCGCTACTACAAAGCTATCTCGGGAGGAAGTAGCCCATACCAGGGAAACACAAAGGTATCACAAGTATCGGTGGTCAACACTCATCATTACAACAGCATGAGAAGGTCTACCTTTGCCTAAAAGACCTTTACGTCTCCCACTTCCCGCTGATCAAAGACATGACTTACAATGTACATATCATCTATTCACATAGGGCATCTCATCGATAATTGCCACATATTAAGGAACATAACTCAGGACCTCACTAACAATAAAGTTATCCCATGACCAAACAAAGGGTGAAAGAACGCAAGCTACAATAATATGGCACCTCTCATCCTTACGATCAACTCAAGGTTGCCCGGGGAAATTGTTCTACAAGAAGTTTATAGGAATTCTTCCTTATCATTCAGCCACTCAATTCTAGGGATATGGGTTGATTCAGATGATGACCTAGAATGTAAAGCGGTGAAGAAGCCTTCAAAAGTAATCTCAACACCCCATGACACACCATGTTCAAAAGGATTTTGGATTCCTCATATTCAGAAGCTGAAGAAGTTGCCATACCTCTAGAATAAAAGCCATCTGGCAAAGAGGTGCACAACAAGGTAGAAATGATGACACGACATGGGAAAATCAGCCCGAGATAACATTCCTACAATAAGAAGAAACATATGTAGGAGAAAAGAAAGAAAGTGGGGAAATGATCTTGCAGCAATTAAAGTGAACCCTAACTCAGATCTCTATTTAGGGCTTGCTAAAAACATCACAAACGCATCATCATAAAGTTATGAAAGCTTTTTTCCAGGTTATAATCACTTCTAACCTCACTGTGAAGAGGTAGCTGATAAGTCTAGCATAAAAAGAAAGGAGTTGTTACGTTTTGTGATGTAGATCTACCTGATGAAGGGTGATGTCATAACCAACCCCTTGTTATCCGAACCCAAGTAAACGATAAAGGATCCAACTGTGTGATGGTCGATGATGGATCCTCTATCAATGTAGTATCACCCAAAATGTTAGGTGTAGTAGGACTATCCGAAGCAGATCTTCAGAAAATGAAATTGGTAATCAAGGTATACAACAATAGCAAAAGGCAAGCAATAGGCACCCCGACAGTGGAAGTGAAAGTGGGGCCAATCATGGATAAAAATAGAGCTAACTTTCTTAAATATCCCCGTAATCTTTACAATACTCTTAGGGTGACCTTAGTTCTAGAAACTTAGTGGAATACCAAACACATTGCATTAAATGATTCATTTCTCATTTGAAGGGGAAATTGTGACAATGAAAGCATCTATCCAGAAAAATGATAAACTCATTGGAAATTCAGAATCAGATCTTTACTGGGTTCCATGCAGCCAATGCTCGAATCCATATGAGGACAACACAAATGAAGCTGTAGTTAGGATGATGGATAAGATGCATTATCTCCCAGGGGAAGGATTAGGCAAGCAACATCAAGGAAGACTCACCCCCATAGAACCATATAAAAGAAACATAAAAGCTAAGAACGGGTTAGTGTATTAACCTTAGGAGCAAAAGGGTCAACATCAAAACATAATGGTTACCACACCTCTGCACAAGGTTTTTATCCTGGTAAAATAAAATGTAGAATATCGCAGAGATCCCTAGCCAATGTTCCATAATGGATGTATACATGTGGGTTGGAAAATTTTCAATGAGGTATATGATTGGCAAGGCAGCTGCCTGTAACCCTTGAAAGATTCATAGAAAGAGAAATCGTCACAAGCATTGAAAAGCTAGGGTTCCCTTCTAAAGAAGATCTTTTCATTGACAACATCCTGACTATCGAGGAAGGGGCAAAATCCACAACAGTCAATGAAGCCTTAGTCAATGGTGAAAAAGTTGAAGAACCTGATGTCCTTTTTGTTCCTAGCTTGTATGAGGATGACGACCTCTTTATCACAAAAATTAATGAAATAAATTCTAACTTTACTTACTTGTGTGATATTTTATCTAATGGCGATTCTTACACTAATAACACTCATGACATGTATATCTTGGAAATTCATTCAATACATACTAATTTATCTAACATTAGTACAATTGAAAATTCTAGAAATATCATATTGGCATCGAACATAACCCTAGAAGAGAGGGAAAAATTTAAGAAAATTCTGAAAAAACATGAGAAAGTGTCAGCATGGTCTTATGAGAATATGCCTAGAATCGACATCACAGTAGCAGAGCATGAAATAAGGACATACGATCATGTAACACCGGTCAAATAAAAACTTCAAAGAATGAGACCTAAATTGGCTATCAAAATTAAAAAAGAGGTCACCAAACAAGTAAAGGCTAAATTCATAGAACATGTCCAATTTACTGAATGGTTGGCTAACATAGTATCGGTTGCTTAGAAAGATGAATGGAAGGGTGAGAATGTGCATCGACTTCAGGGATCTCAATAAAGCCTGCCTAAAGGATGATTTCTCATTACCACACATGGATATTATGGTGGACAGAGCAACGAGGGTCAGCATGTTTGGTTTTTGTGAGGCAATGTAGGGTACAACCAAATCATTAACAAAATAAAGGATAAGGTCAAAACTACTTTCATTACAGAATGGGGAAAATTCTACTACAAGGTATTGCTTTTTGGACTCAAAAATGCAGGAACAACATACCAAATAATGGCCACCAAGATACTCAAGAAATTAATACATAAGGAAGTAGACGTTTATGTGGACAATGTGATGATCAAGTTAGAAACTCGGGAAGGGCACTTAGAGCCTTTAGAGAAATTTTTTGCAAAAATTGAGGAATACGATTTGCACCTCAATCCCACCAAATGCATCTTCGAAGTCACGTCAGGGAAATTCTTGGGGCATATAGTGAGCTAGAAAGAAATCAAAATCGATCTTGATAAGGTCAAAGCCATCCAAAACATGACTATACCTAAAACAGAAAAAGAAGTCAAAGGGTTCCTGGGGAAAATACAATATGTTAGCCACTTCATCGTCAAGCTCACCACTTTTTATGAGCCAATTTTTTAAGTTGCTGAAGAAAAACCAGCCCACTGAATGGAATAGCCAGTGCCAAACGGCCTTCAACAAAATCCAAGAGTACCTTGATAATCCTCTGGTATTGAGATCCCCTCGATCAATATCACCACTAATATTGTATCTCACCATAGAAAAAGAATCAGTAGGAGCAATGGTGGCACAAGCAGATGAATCGAGTATAGAAAATACAGTGTATTATCTTAGTAAGAAATTCATTTCTCACAAAAGTAAATACATAACGGTAGAAAAGATTTTCCTATCAATCATATGGGTTTTCAAAAAGTTGAGGTATTACTTTCAGTCTTATAAGTTACAAGCAGTAACCAAACTAGACCCGGTAATATATTTGTAAACTGTCACATCGCTGTTAGGAAAAAGGGGTAAGTGATTGACTTTGTTGCAAGAGTTTGACATTGAATATGTTACCCGAAAGACGATTAAAGGAAGGGCAATTGTGGGATTTTTGGCCTTAAATCCCATAGAAGATGAACTTGGTGAATAGGAATTCTTTGATGAACACTTGAATGAGATCAGAATCAAAGGATGGAAGTTATACTTCGATGGCACATCTAACAGCCATGCGGCGAGATCAAGTATTGTCTTAATCACACCCAAAAGAGAAAAGCTACCTATGGATAAAAAGCTGAACTTCAGAGCAACAAACAACATGGCTGAGTATGAAGCATGCATATTTGGATTGCAATGTCTCCTTGATTTAGGGGCTAAGATAGTGGACATATACGGAGATTCCCTGTTAGTGGTACAACAAACCATCGGTTGTTGGGATATGAAGGAAGATAAACTCATCCCATATGTGAAAAGCTTACAAAAGCTTAGTAAAAACTTTGAAGTCCGTTCCTTCCATCACTTACTAAAAGATGAAAATCAAATGGATAATGCTCTAGATACACTAGTGTTAGTATGGGATCACCCATAAAACACCCCAGTGAAACCAATTATGATAAGCAGCTCAGGAAAACCTTATCTAGAAGAGGAATCGATTCACGAGGTAGCCAAAGAAACAAGCAAAGAACCTTGGTACCAATATATTAAAGACTACCTGGAAGGGCGACTCCCCACAAATGTTTCAAACCAAGATCGAGACACCATCAGGAGGCTCTCGACCCAAGACCTCATTATCAATGGAATGGTTTACTGCCGATAAGCTAATGGAATTCAGCTTAGGTGTCTAGGAGAAAAAGAAGAAAAAAGATAGTAACTAACATTCACGTAGGATTATATGGCACACATGCTAATGGATCATTGCTGGTAAAGGCTGTAATGTGACAAAGATAACTCTCAAGGAAGATTACATCCAACATATGAAATGATACAAAAAATGCCAGAAATACGAGAACCGATACATCCAACGGGCATCGATACATTGTGTTCGCCATCAATTACTTCACGAAATGAGTCGAGGCGACATCCTTTAGGGTCTTAACAGCAAAGCAAATGGCATAATTAATAGAGAGAAATATTTTTAGTCGGTATGGCTTACCACATCACCTGGTAACAGATAATGGTGTACAATTCCAGGGAAAGATGAAAGAGTTACTATAGCATAGACATCTTACACCGAAGATCCTCTCCATATCGCCCATAAGCTAATGACACTTTGGAAGTTGCCAACAAAAATATTTAGCAAACACTAGCCAAAATGGTGGAAACTTATAAAGACCAGGCCGATAAGCTACTGTATGCTCTATGAATATTGTACCACTATGAGAATATCCACAAGGGCTATGCCTTTTTCATTGGTATACAGCACTGAAGCAGTACTACCAATTGAGATCGAGATAAAAACACTGAGGTTGATTACCAAAATGAGAGCCTCTGAGGATGTTTGGGTAAAGGTAAGACATGAATAATCATCTTGATAGATGAAAAGAGAATGCGAGTTTTACATCATAATCAAGTATATCAAAAAATAATATAGTGTGCCTTTAACAAGAAGGTCAAGATGCAAGTATTAAGAAAAGGGGACTTGGTACTGAAACAAATAAAAAATAATATCCCTGATCCCTGCAGAAAGTTCAAGCCTAACTGGGAGAGTCCATACATCAAAAAAAGGATTTTACCTAAAGGGGCCACTCAAATAGCAGACTTAGAAGGGAATGAATTTAGAGAGCCCGTTATTCATGATAAGTTGAAAAAGTTCTACTGTTAGGATTCCGCAAAAAAAAGAGAAAGAAAAAAATAGCTGACCGTGAAAAACTATAAAAGGCCAGTTAACGACTGGACGAGTGTCTGGTGCTAATGGAAATATGTAACCAATGTTGCGATAAATTAATGATTGCGATAAATTAATGAAAGTTGAATTTTTTTTATCTATATGTCACGATTGTTAGAAAGGTAAGGATAACCGGGAAAATAAAAATCATAAAAAATGAAAGTACAAAAGAGGAAATTTCATTAAAAAGGGGAAACCACATTTAAAAAAAAAAAAAAAAAAAAGAAACAATAAAGACAACAACAAAAAAGGGGGCATAAGGATCACCATTGCCCTTCCTGCTACATCCACAATCATCATCACTATCACCCTCTAACATTTCTTCCTTTGGGTCCTCCTATTCCTCACCATCCTCACTGGGAAATGCTCATTCCTCATCAATCAAAAAGGCATGAGATGTTCAATTATCACGGAAAGGGTTGCCCAACTAAGTGTAGTAGTCATGGTATGAACGGATGAGGTGGAAATTGGTAATGGGAATCACATGAATGCGCCTGAGAGATGCCCATATACTTGGGAAGCCTTATTGAGAATGACAAGATAACTCTAGACCACTCCAAAGATCATCCAAAGATTAAGGAGGGCGGAGGGAATCATCTGCTGACGACCAAACTAATGAGATATTCGATCAGGCACATAAAAATGAACTCTGGCTATCCTCATAAGTGGAAACACATCCCTCATAAAGGCTCACCATTTTGAAGCACATATGTACCCACGAGTCCATAAAAATAATAACGCAATCATTGACATAACTCAACCACCTCACCCATCTATGACTGTCTGGGTGGTTGAGTAACACTCAGTGCTGTAAGAGCATGCTAGGTCCGTAATCAGGATTGGGTGCAGGAATGGAAAGAATACACAATTTCTTCTAAAGCTAAATCTGAAAAAAAGGAGGGAAGATGTGATGACAGAACAAAAAATATAGTGATTGTAATAGCAAGATCAAAATACCTGTAGCAAAAGGGGATAACCATCCAAGACCTGAGGAAGTCCAGTGTTTTTGTGGTCAAGCCAAGAGATGGTTTCCGAAACGATAAGGGAAAACGAATTCAAACCTAGGAAAGCCTTCTCAAATATTTCAAGG
>CAOJCQ010420133.1:0-11186 GCA_948356215.1 Stillingia texana | reverse complement strand
CTCTATGGGTTTCTTTGATAGTTCTCTTTTCCCATATCTTCTTAGATCAGCCCCAAAATTGATATCCAATGTTTACAATACTCATAAAGTCCATATGAATGATTAGATTTTACCAAAGAAGCCAAAAGGGCTCCTCCAGCTCCAAAAACAAACTCTGGAGTAATTTTCCTATAAAATTTGTTCTGCTACTTTTCATCTCTAATTTGATCTCAGAATCTCTCAAAATGATATCTTATCATAATATCATTAATGCCATATTTTTATGTTTTTCCTTGTTATATATGGCCTTTAGAGATCTTTATTAACTTGCAATACAAAATGAACTACTGTAACTAGAGAAACCAAAATAGTTGGATTTAAACTCCTTTAAATCTCAATTATTGATCTCCATTGATAATAGTCATTATGTATGTCATGATTGGCCTCTACCAAAAGTTTTTTGACTCCAAGAGATATGGACTTTGAATGTGGTTTACATTTCCCTTTCCATAAATGATTGCCGTAGTAGTATGTTCTTTCACAATTCTTCGTATGATTCAAAATCAAAATATGGATACATTCTCTATATTCTTAAATATGTTAGAAAGATGTTGATGAATTTTATTCTCTTAATGCTACCCTGAAATCTCCTTTCAACTTTTAGCATTAAGGTATGGCCAAAACTTCATAATAAAGTCAACACCTCTTTTATGTGATATGAACTTCCCTCACCGATATCTAGGGATTGTGAATGCTTTGTTGATCACATAAAAACCTTTAAGTAGATCAATTCATATCTAATCTCACAGTAATGCACACCCTGTGGTTTGTAGTTAAAGTATATGAGATACTACTTAAAATTACCTTGATGATCTCGAATCCAAGGATAATCTGCACTAGTACTATGAGAAGATTATGACCTACTGACTTTAGATATATTATCCATGTGAGGATCTTCAACAGGTCATTTAATGTACTCGTTCTTCAAAAAGGATCCACATTTTTATTTAGATCATCTCTATGATCCCAATCCATGAGATCAACTACTTAAACATTTCAAGGAACATAACATATGATGATCTATTTACCTTCTACACTTCCCATCTTATTAGAATACTATGATTAGGAACTATTTAGATATCTCACATTTACATATGGTCTATATCACATTATTATAACAACCTTATAATTGTATCCATACTTGACTGATATTAGGAACTTCATTAATTTGTTAAAGACTCAGTAATGAAACGTAATTAAACATGACACAAATGTAATGAGGAATTGCCTTTTATTGTGTAATGTATTTTTGCATGCATGAACTATCCTATTATATATGATGTTATAGGGCATATCTCCGATAATCTCTCATTTAACCTAGAACGAATCACCCATACCTAATATCCATTGGCTCTAGGTGGTGCTCGAATTTATTCTGGGAGAGTGTCTTAGTGAGAGGTTCTGCCACATTGTCATATATAGGCACTATTTCTATTTTCAAATCTTTCTACTTTATTATCTTTTGGATCAAGTGATAACGCCTAAGTACATGCTTAGATTGTTGATGAGAGCGTTATTCCTTCACTTGCACAATAGTACCATTATTATCACAATATATAGATATTGGATCAATAATGGATGATATCACTTCAAGTTTGGCTATGAATGTCACACCCATTTCTCTCAATCAAAATGAGAATAACCTAAAAGAACTCATTACAATTCCTGATCAAATCATATTACTAGCAATAATTATCATAATCAATAAAATATCCATTTTTGCTCTTGCAAGAGATTTCCCCATACCACTCATCTTAATTCACATCAAAATAATCTCACTGATATTATACATATCATATTTACACATTTAATCCACACAAAATGGCCATATCTGCACTTTGGCCAATAACATACACCAAAAGCATATAATTCATAATTAAAACATATAATCAAAAGGAGATTGCATTGGTCTTACCTCTTCTGCACATGGACTAGGTGGGAGATTATGTAGTGGAGTTCGATGATAACTTC
The DNA here is from genome assembly GCA_948356215.1 of Stillingia texana. Taxonomy (NCBI): domain Eukaryota; kingdom Viridiplantae; phylum Streptophyta; class Magnoliopsida; order Malpighiales; family Euphorbiaceae; genus Stillingia; species Stillingia texana. The sequence continues at coordinate 9,176 of CAOJCQ010420133.1, read as the reverse complement.
TAGCTAGTCACCTAAGAGAAACTGAAATATTGTAATGGAGGGGTGAGTAAAACTTACTTAGTGAACGAATAAAAACATAACAAGGGGAACAAATAAAATAAAAAATCATTACTTGATTGTAATAATACCAATTAATATCAGATAGCTGAATCATATAATTTTCTCATAAAAACACATAAATAAATCATTTTATAAGAAATCTTTCACAGCAAAGATTTTCTCATAAACATTAAATTTCCTGTGAAAAATGTTTGCTTATACACTCTCACATGTACCCTACTGATCCCTCGCATCTTCAAATGTATGATGGCTCACCTCACTATCCAGAGAGCAAAATTAACACCCCTCATCAAGGTGTGATCATTGAATTCATCATATAAGTGTATCATCATACACCGATATAATAGCATCACGATGATCCCTCGCATCCTTAGGCGTATGATGATTCACCTCACTGCACTAAGGAGAAAATCCATCTCATATGCATAGACAACTCCAACAGGGCGACCACCCAGTATACGCTCTAAAGGCATCATGTACACCGAGCATTGTCCCAAAGATAATTTTCTAATTCTTCTCATAAAATGGTCATAATAATAACCCCATCATCAAGGATTGATCAAATAGTTCCATAATGCGAGTGCATTTATTCAACATCACAATTGATAAAATTCACATGATAAAATAATACTAATGTCATCATTTATTCTCATAATTGTCATAAAATCCAAAACTCATAAATCACAAGTCAAATCGATAATTTCATAAAATAAATATTATGATACATATATATAAAACATATGTACATATGAAATTCTTTAAATAAAAACACATGTTATATAATTATCCACTCACCTGAAACAGTGACCATGAAGAATTCTAATCGGTACGATACATCATGTGGTCTATATCGCTAGTAAAATCTTCTCCCAAATAATCACATAAGGATAATATTAATTAACACATATAAAATTCTAAACTATAAAATTACCTAAGATAATTATAGGTTAACAATGATAATTAGGTATTGGACTAAAATGAAAAAAACTTATGAAATGGATATTTAAGAAATGGCCACTAGAACAATTTTGAAGAAATCAGTGTGAAATGTTGCTGGGCCAAGGTTTTGAAATGAAGCAAATTTGTTTTAAGTAGAATATATATATTGGGTCAAAGTTGGTTCACATAGCCAACTTAAAATCTACTTTTAAACTTATTTTAATAAAATTGTCCATATGACACATTTACTAAATACGAGTGCTACAATGAACTTGCAAATCCAGATTGATTCCTTAGTTGCCTTGAAAGCTGTAATATACTATGCATCTATAGTAGAATATATAGTTGTCTTTTTTGTGCTCTTCCATTCATCAAGAATATAAATCCTAATTATGACTTATAATCATCTTTATTTGTTCAGAAGGTATACCTACTTGCCCTCTACTCTGATTCCTTAGAAATTAAGAACATATCCTTAGTTTTCTTGAGTACTTATTTTCTTCATTGCTTTCCAGTGTTCTTCTTTACAGTTCACCCGGAACCTACTAGCAATACTCAATGAGAACAAAACGTTTAGACGTGTACATAATATAGTGTACATGATAGTTCCAATGGATGAAGTATATCGAATTCGGCTCATGCTCTCTCTATCCTCTTATGTTTTAGGAAACATAACTTTTTGAAAGCCACTTCCCATGAACCATAGAAATGAAGCCTTTCTTTGAGAGATTCATATTGAACCTCTTTATAATTTTTCTATGCATGTAGACTTTGTGCAAAACTCCTTTTAGGTAGAATAAGATTTTTGGCTAAAGAGAAGAGTGGCAGCTACGTTATTTTTTTCTAGAGGAAAATAATGTTATGAAAACCCAAAATCAATCCCACATATTTATAGGCATAGAATCATAACATATATGGGAGAAGGTTTTCCTTGGGGCTTTAGGAGAGAGGTGGAAGAAAATCCTAGGAGAGAATCCTAGACGATTTTTAGCAATCCTATGAGAGAATCTTAGAGGATTTTTGGCAATCTCATAATCGCACTCTTTTTAGGATTCTAATTTCCTCTTATAGAAATTCTCCTTCCCTTTTGAACCTTTAATTAATTCCTAAATAATCTTTTATCGGCCTATAACTAATATAGGCATAATTATTTGTCAAAGGCTCAAAACAAAATCAATTAAGGCCCATTTTTATCAAAGATCTATTCAAAAGTCTCTAGAGGGCCTTTGCGCAATTCTCTGATACTTTTATTGGCTTAACTCTTTTTAGATCAGCCTAAACTTTATATCCAACCTTTGTAACATTTATAAAGTCCATATAAATAATCAAATTAGACTGGAGAAGTCCAGAGAGCTCCTTTAAATGAAATTGCATTTCTAAGGGGAATTTTCCTCTAAAAATTCATCTGTCAATTTTTCTTTCTAACCAAACATATATTTTCTCATAATGATATTCGCAGATCACAAACAACATATTTTTGCCCTTGTACCTTACTTTATAAGTGTGTGACCTTTAGGTATCTCTATCAGCTTGTAGCATAAAATTAACTATTGTAACTAGAGAAACTAATATTTAAACTCCTTTAAATATCAATTATTGATTTCTATCAATAACAAACATTATATACAAAACATGAGCAGCCTCTACCAAAAGTATCATAACCCCAAAAGATAGGGACTTTGAATGTGGTTTATATTTCCCTTTCTATTAACAGATACTGTTGTAATATGTTTTTTCACTACACTTCATATCATTCATAATCAGAATATGGATATAGTCAATTCTCTAATTTTGAATATTTTCTAAGTATGTTGATTGATCTTCATTTTTTAAATGATACCCTTTAACTTATATTCGACTTTTAGCATCAAGGTCTGGCTAAAAGTTTATAATAAAGTCAACATCACTTTTCTATAATGTCAATTTCACTCACTTATATCTAGAGATAATGAATCCTTTATTGTTCATACAAAAATCTTAAAAGAGATCTAGGCATACCCAATCATACAGCTATGCGCACCCCATGCTTAGTAGTACAAGCTACATAGTCAAAGCGTATGAGATACTACTTAAGTTTACTTTAATGATCTCAAGTTCAAGGATAATCTGCACTACTGCTATGAGAATATTATTACTCATTGTATTTAGATATATATTATCCATGTGAGGATCTTCAATAGGTCATTCGATATACTTGTTCTCTAACAATCATCCAAATGTTCATTCATATCATCTTCATGATAACATTCAATGAGATTGACCGCTTGATCATTTCTAGGAACATAACTTACACTGATCTATCTATATTCTATAATGTCCTATCTTATTTAATATTATAATTAGGGAGTGTTTAGATATCTCAAATATGTATATGATCTACATCTCATTATCATAATTTATTTATGATTATATCCATAGTGTGACTAATATCATGGAATTCATTAATTTATTTAAGATTTACAAACACATGTATTAAACATAGCATAAAGTAATGAAAAAGTGGCTTTTATTAGCATAATATCGTTTTTACATACTTGAATTAATCTATTGCATTTGATGTTCTAGGTCATATCTCTAACACTGCATCCTTGCTTGAATCCTTAGATGGATTTTTGAAACTTACATACCTTTTGGCTATCTTTGGATGTAAATCCCTCACATTGTTTCATATACACTTCCTCAATCAGACTTTCATTAAGGAAAGTTATCTTTACATCTATTTGCAAAATCTCACAGTCATAATGAGAAAGATAACTAGGAGAATTTGAATGGATTTAACCAAAGTTATTGGTGAAAAAGTTTTTCATAGTCAATTCCTTGACACTATTAATAATCTTTTGCTATCAGTCTAGATTTATAGGTAGCTACTTTACCTTCTAAGCTAATCTCCATCTTAAAAACCCATTTGCATCCAACATACTTTATCCCTTCAATTGTATCTGACAACATCCATAATTTATTTTCATACATGCAGTCCATTTAAGATTTTATGGCCTTTAGATATAATTCACATTCTGAACTCTTCAGAACTTCCCCACAGCTTTCAAGCTAATCATTTTCTATTAGAGTTGCATTTTCATCTTCATCGGTAAGGAATCTCTACCTTCCAGGTTCGGTTCTAACTCTAGTAGATCTCCTTAGAGATTATACAATAGAAGGTTCAACTAGTGAATCAACAGGCTCATCAGTTATGGGTTCAATTGGTTGATATGCTTCTATTTATGGATCTTCAAATTCATCAAGTTCAATCTTGCTCCCACTACTCTCTCTAGAAGAAATTCTTTCTTTAAGAATGTTGTATGCTTTGTAAAAACACCTTTTATCTAAAGGAAGATAGAAATAGTATCATCTAATACCCTTAGGATACTCCATAAATCAACATTTATCATACTTAACTCTAAGTCTATTTGATTATATGTGTTTCACATAAGCAGGATAACCCCATATTTTCATGTAAGAAAATACAGATTTTTGTTATACCATATCTTATTTGGTATAACCTCAACCGATTTACTTGAAACTCTATTTAGGATGAAAATAGTTTCAAACGCATAGCCCCAAAAGGTCTTAAGTTCTGCATCACTCATCATTGATCAAACCAAATCTAATAAGATTATATATCTCCTTTTCGATTCGCGTTATACTGGGATGTATAAGAAGGGATCCATTCAAAGAGTATCCCATTATCCTTCTAATAAGACTAAAACTCTTGGCTAAGGTATTTCCACCTCGATTTGATCTAACTGTCTTAATACTTTTATAAAGTTGTTCATCTGCTTTTGATTAGAACTCTTTGAACTTTTTAAAACATATCCATATCTAGAGTAGTCATTTATGAAAGTAACAAAGTAAAGATATCCTCCTCTTACATATGTTTACATTGGATCACATACTTTTGGTACGTTCTCCTTTCTTATTGAATGGAGTCTTAGTCATTTTACCTTACAAGTAAGGTCCACATGTATCATATGTTTCATAATCAAATGATCCTAAGTCACCAGACTTGTGCAACATAATTATGCATTTATCACCAATTGACTTAAATGATAATGCCCCAAATAAGATGAATTCAAACTTTTTGATTTCAGTCTTTTTGGTTTCTGTACCATATAGTTCATTTTCCATATCAAGAACATAGATGCCATTATCAATTCCACCTAAACAGTATTATTTTATCCTTCCAAATAGAACAAACACTATATTTAATGATAATACCATAACCTTGATTAAATAAGTATCTAGAAAAATAATATTCCTTGTAAGACTAACAACACAATAACAATTATTAAGTTCCAATACTAATCCATTATTAAACTTAAATGGTAGTCACCCATGAGCATTGGTGAAACATGACGCCCAAATGCTCCAAGCAATCCCATCTACCCTCTATTTACTTATATGTTTCTTAGTACCGACAAATAATTTTATAAGTGAGATCCACAATCGATATCCAATACCCAATAAGATTTATAAGTTACAAAAAGGAAATTATTTCAATGGTATAAATACCTGAAGTCAAAGCATCACCATGTTCCTTCTTCTTGCCCTTTAATGATTCAAGGTACTCCTTGATTTGCATTTCTAATGCTTTTCCTTTCCAGAAAGGAAACAAGTACCTTTGGGTTCCTTGGCTCTCATAGGCCCACTACACTTCTGGACTCCCCTTTGGGCTAAGTAGTCCCTTTCCCTTTCTGCTTCTTTTGTTCACCTTTAGAAGCAACCACAACCATTATGAGTTTGCAACTATTAGTTAGATTCTTTTATGCCATTTTGAGCATGTTACAAAGCTTAAAGATTATCGCCTTCACTTTGTGTTTGAGCATGTTGCAAAGCTTAATGATTATCACCTTCACTTTGTGCATGTTTAAGTTAATAACAAACTGTGAGAAGTTTGAAGGCACTAAGTGCAAGATCAAATCTATGTACAACTCATCATCCATTACATATCCTAGCCTTCCAAGCTATTCAATGTAATCACTCATCTTTTGCATATGTCGACAACATAATACCGTTCCTTTATGCAACAACTAACAGAGCACTTGTTATCCTATAGCATTCTTCTCTAGCTTGTAAGCCGAACAACTCCTTTAAATGCAAGAAAATTTCTCTTGGATCCATTTCCTCATATTGCCTTTGGATTTTAAAACTCATTGAGGCGAGCATTATTCCTGATACTTGATTTTGCTGGTCACAGTATTATTCGAATAAATCTTTATCCTCCTGAGGAGCATCCTCTAACGACGATAGAAGGATGGGATCATTCAGAATGTGTAGCAGATTTTCAATACACATAACTTTTCTGATTTTTCTGGGCCAATCCTTAAAGTTGCTTTTAGATAGCATATATTCATCCAATAGAGTCAACATAGTGGGTTTCATTGTAGAACTCATGACTATAAATGCTAATGATCTATATGTGAAAAGAGTATAACTAGAGATATGTTCATGTTATGCATGCGTTAATTAGATCTTTAACTAACATGTTTAACTCCCACTATTTTATTGTGAACCAACTAGCCCTCACTGTTGATCCAAAAAGATTCGATGATCCTTCTGGTGGCAAAATCTAATTCAATTATCCATTGATCTTGAAGAAGGTTAATGAGCTAATGTTTAATTGAAAAGGTAGACATCTCATGTCAATTGTATCTCATACAACTGTTAATCATGGGGTTACCAACTCTTGATAATTGTATATAACCTTTATATAACTCCCGATCTTACTTCTAGTGCATATTAACCTTGACAAAAACCAATCTCTTAATGTATTTAGTTAAGATAACCTATTAATCAAAGAATAATGGTGGAATTATTCTTATGAACCAATTTGACCTTGTGAAAGATTTGGGTTTATGGGGGATGGTTGATTCAACCTGCTTAGAATAGTGACATTCCCATATTGTAAATAGTTCCTGAGGGGATGCTAGTGGTCACTAAGTTTTGGTTGTGGCCTTGAATTACCCTGTAAGACATTAGTAAGTTGAGTAAGACCTTGGTTTAGTCTAGTTACAAATTGTTGGACACATCTAAATGTCATATATGCTCTTTCATTTATTGGTCGAAGGATCATTTCAATATGTCTTATCATGCCATCAAAGGTGGTGTGATTCTTAATAGCCACGCTTTATGCAATCAATTGATAATCGATATTGTTCTGACTAATTGGCTTCGACTATAACCGCATCTATGTTGAAAACCTTCTGTTGGTCATTGTCACCAACATTTGCTCCCTTGGTTGATTAAGCAGGTGAACGAGCTGGTGACTTGTCACTTGCTTCGATGGCTAAGTTTAGATTGCTCTTAGCTTTCTTTCGTATATTTTCTAGGTATCTTTGGCCACGATTTCAAGTGCAACCTTGTATTATAGTGTATTCACAGATCCCCAATGGAGTTGCAAAAAAAATGTTTCGCCTAAGAAGACTTAGCAAGAAAAATCTAACATAAATTTCTATTGTAGATCCGCTGGTAACACTAAAAGTCGAAAGGAAATAGAGCAAATTTATATTGACTAAACAAATAATTACAAAGATAAAGAGCCTCGATTACATATTGAACGATATCTTGAACCAATTTTAACTCACTCACATCAAGGCAATAAGCATGGTCGAGGTCAAGCTATCAAAAGGCAGGTTGATTGAGCAATATTAAGAACTAATTAAAAACTACTAAACTTATTATTAAAGCTGAGTAAATAGTAAAAGTTTGTGTGATGTCAAAATGCCGAGATCTCTAAAAGGTAACAAATACATTATTTACATACATTGAAACCTAGACAACACCTTCAACATGCCATTGTTTGCTCACGTTGTAACCACATGTCATCTTATTGCTCCATAACTAATATATATGCGTTTCATAAATTGGTTTAGTTGGTCTATTTTGGACTGTGGCAAACACAAATATGTTAGACGAAAGAGTTTATTTTCTCCCTCTAATTTTATAAGTAAAAGATTCAATTGGAATATATTATTGTTCAAGTATCTAAAAATTCTTTGTTGCCAAAAAGACCAAATATTTGATTTTACTTGAATTAGAAACAAAATGTCAAGTTGGGTGAGATGACACAACTCGGGCAGTGGTGTGGACTAGACGGTTGGTATGTACAATAAATACAACATATGTTTGACCTAATTAGTTATCAATGGAAGGAACGAAAAGCTTATAAATGTAATGATATGGATTAAGATCCAACCATGTCACACGTGGACCAGTACTCGATTACCTCCGCCGCTTAGATGTAATCGTCAGCCCCATGTATGTAGTAGGTGAATATGAATCTGATTTAAGTTTATTGTTAAGAATATAATTTATTTCTTTATATTATCTAATTCCAAGATAGCTATATCTATTATTGGGTCCCACTTCATCACGGGTCCATGTCAGCACGTCAGCTTTACTTGTATCCACGTAAGCTTTTTATCTTCGCTAGGCGTACAACTAGTATTCAGCTTTTACATTTTCTCCACCGGGGTCGGAGTCACTCTATGGTGATTCGTAAATATGATACTTCTTTATTTATTCTTAATTTTTATTTATTTTTATATAAATTTATAATTAATGCCATAATTCAGTTATGCATAAAAATTTACATTTAAAAAAAAAAATTAGTAGTTTCTCAGTATTGAATGTACTAAATACAACATGTTGAATATTGATAAATTTCTATTTTTTTAAACTCTGATTATATATGTAACTTAATAATTCAATCAACAATCAATTTTAATAAGAAACATAAAAAAATAATAAAATTTTATAAAAACTCTGAAAACATCGAAATATCATATTATTTTAGTAAAAGTCTTTACAGTGATGTAAGCGTCCTTAAAAAAGCAAGGAGAACAATTATTTTTAAATTGTTTTTTTCTTTCTTTCATTTTAACTCTTCTTAAAATACTACTTATTAATTTTCAATAAGAATGAATCTCTAATATAATAATAATTTTAATTAATTTTTAAATATCATTTTAAAAAATAATAATGATCAAATTCATATATCCTCTTTAAATATTAAACATGAAACAAATTTATTTCTTATTTTTCTTTTTTTATGAAAATTATCATATTATTATTTTAACTTATATTTATCTTTATTAATAATAATGGTGGTAAATATGATCCTTTTTTAAAGATAGCAGTTAAAAATGTGTCATATTTAATATTATCAATAAAGTAAATAT
>CAOJCQ010397225.1:2500-34849 GCA_948356215.1 Stillingia texana | reverse complement strand
GAAAGATGCCCTAAGCTAAATAAATGAAACTGGCAAGCAAGTTCCTAGGTCTGTATAGATACCTATACTTCTAATGATAATGAGCTAGGCGTATCCGCAGTACGATCCCGCTTTCCTTTGCCACTCAAGTGTACTTCGTGCTTAGGCCCCTTCTTCCCTTCCCTAATGAAAGGATAAGGGGGTTTCCCGGAAATGTAGGATAAGTTCTTTCTTATACTTTTCCCGCTCATCGTCAGTCTTGTTAAGTACCTGACAGACCTAAGGCATTTGGAATGAAGTGCTGGATAGAAAGCTTGGCTATTTTAGAATATCCCAACGAAATTGGGATATAGGTGTTAAAGGCATTCTTGATTAAGAAGTTTCCTGGCTCTTATCTTAGGATGCCAATCATGCAGCTAAGTGAGATGTCCCAATCGGGCAGGTAATGCTTTGAGTGAAGTTCCCATTGAAGCCTGTTTAAGAGAGCTATTGCTTGCTTACCTGGATTGCTTACCGGAAGTGACAGAAGTTGAAAGAGTTCCAAGTCAGATCATCTTTTGAACGAGACTGCTTTCTTAAAGAAAAGGTAGCTGTAGTACTGAAAAGCGGGGACCCTTATTCTAGACTTTCCCTTCAGGGAAGTCCTCTTTTCTCCATCTTTCCACCGCATAGTAGGAATTGGATCTTCTTAGATCGGAATGGAATCGGTTCTCGTTCTTGAATACGGCGTCGGGGCCATTTCCTTCGAGTAGGAATTCCAAAAGCATCGGCTATGCTGCCTCTTATTCATTTTTTGATGAATTCAATTCCTATTTGTCCCGAGAGAGATCCTTTCGAGCTGGGTAATCCCAAGGAAAAGAGAAAAAGTAGTTATTCCGACAATGGAAGTTGGTCAAGACTTCTCTTCTTCTTTTCTTCTTCAATCGCTGTTCGACAGAGAATGCCCTTTCTAAACGGGGCCTTGCTGGTATCGGTCACTTTGCGAACTCAGACTGATTTGCTAGGCTGATAGTTGCCCTTCCTATACCAGAAATGCGAGCTAAGGACTCTCTCTCGGCCTATCCCGGGTGATAGTAAGACATAGCCTCATCCCCTGGGCTTTCTCGGCCTGGTATGCCTAATCCAGAAGTGGAGCTAGGGTAAGACAGGCAGCCTAAAGAACTTATAGCTCACTCAGTTAGTTCAGTTACTCTTTTGTAAGCCTTAGGAAAGGAGAAATTCGGTCTTAGCAAGTGAATCAGAAGCTGAGACTGGAAGCTCTTCGGTTGTTCTCAAGAGTATACTTCTTACATAGACTATCTTATCTTAATCTTTATTGGACGAGACTCCCTTGATAGCAAGGCCCTTCGGGGCCTAAACACCCGAACTCAGTTTTAGACTTTTAATATATAAAAGTGCTAACTAAATAGGCACTTTTTTTGTTCACGCTTATGATCCTAAGGGCTGGCTGCCTTGTTTTTGTCTTATGTCGATACCCGCTATTGAGAGGTTGTTGTTCTTTCGCTACAGTATGGTATATAATAAGAATTCGGCATATCCCCATTTCTCTTTAGTGAGGTAAGTAATGCGAGGGTGCTTACCCACTCTATTGAATGTTGGCTATTAGAATAGCCTTTTTCAGGCCTGTCCCAAAAGGAATCAAACAAATTCTTTTCATCCTTGATGGCGTGCTTCCTCCTCTTCTTTTTTCCCGCCTCCAGGCGCCCCTCGGGGGGGGTTACACGTCCCGCTGCACTTACGGAGCAAGGCCTTTTACTAATTTCCCAAGAGCTAACACAACTCTTTTATTGTAAAGGATTACCCGAGACTAGGAAATGTGTGGATTTGCCGATAAGCCACTGCCAGTAGGGATGTAGGAAAGGTGGAGCCGCAGGTCCTAAACCATAATTGATCAAAGGCTTTCAAGAATTCAATGCTATGGTGGATGCCTTAGCTAAGGAAGTTAGGACAAGGGAAGCACTTTCTCTCGTAGAAGTAATGACTCGTAGAGATCTAAAACCGGATATCATTACTTTTGAAAAGAAAATGAAAAAAGAAACTTTTATACGCTTTCTGAGCAGACGAAAAAGAGTCCTTTTGCTCGCCTTTTTCACTTTTTTCTTACCTTGTGATTAGCTACCCTTATTCTTTCTTAGAATCCGAGGCTTGGCACCTTGAGTTCTCGAGATATCCACTTGGTGATTGAATTTATCAACTACTAATACAGCTGCTCTCAGAGGGAGTCATTCAGATTGGCCAATCTTCCTTGGGTTCGTTCCAGTGATAGATTGGTTTAGAAAAGATCGTATCGAGATCGCTTTTTCTCAATCTAGTAGGGTTAGTTAAAAGAGATGGATTCCTTTCGGGGCTTGGATCTTTTCCTCTGCCTTTGATTGCTAGTAATAAGGTAAGTCGCTTCCTTGCCCCTTCGACGATGTAGTTTTCTTCGCACCCTCTTTGGTCTCTTTCATTCAAGCTTAGGAAAGTCGCTCTTCTTTCCCATGCTGATTCGTAAGTGGCTAATCCATTCCGGATAGAGATCCCGCAATCTTGGCTTTTTTGAAATCCAGTCCTTTCACCCTTTCTTACTTACGATATTCATTCTCGATGCGAAGAAGAGTAAGGAAGGAAAATCTCGATTTCAAAAGAACTACAAAGACACGCAACGAACGTAGAAAGAACCCAACCAACCCCACAACAAAGGGTGAAATGTCAACACTTAAGGGAAAAACCTAGACTGAATAAACACTTAATAACACTTTACCGATCACAAAAAACACTCGACATGAGGAAGGTTTTACAAAAACATTTTTTCCTCGCGCGCCTATACAAGACTCTTTTACGGTTCGCTTCTTGTTCGAATTTACTCTTATCCCACATCAGAAAATCCAGAAAAAAGGGGCGAAACAGATATTAATTTAGGATTAGGAGCCATTGCCTAAAACTGATTCCTTATTGCTTCCTTCTACCTTTAAATTAGAATTCTGTCCGCGAAGACCAGGCTTTGATCCGGGAAGGAATTGGGTTTCCTGGAAAGTGTTGCAGGTGAACTGCCCCATTTTCTTTTAGTTGAAAGACTTAACCTGGAAAAGTCCTAGCCACTTTTTCTTCCACTTTTCTGGTATACTGCATATTGAATAACCAAACAAGCCCTCCACACCAAGATTTTCTCGTAATTGTCAATCGTGCCAGGCTTTTCCTTCTTGCTTAGGACCGGTGTCCATTCAGTCTTTCTTCTTAAAGCTTAAATAATTAATCCAGACGATTTTCAATGCTTTCTTGATCTCCTAATCGGTGGTGTAAAGCCGCTAGTAAGTCTTATGATTGCTTCAGTGCCATACATTATTCGGAATGGAGTCTGTCCCGTCGTTCTTGTCTTAGTTGTTGTTCTGAATGCCCATAAGACCGTTCCGCCAGCAACTAAGCATTTACCTCAATCAAAATCTTTTGAAAACCTTTTTTCAGGGATTAGTGGACTCAGCCTACTTTACTCTCTTTGTATAACTTCTCTTTTGCCTCTGGTCGAATGAGTAAGGGAGCTCAATCTGAGTCCCTTTGCTTTTTCAGAGTCAAAGAGCTTTATCAGAGTCAAAGCCGACTGCTCTATCTATAACTAGGGATGAGCTTTCGACCATCTTCGGGATACCTTCACCTGGACCAAACCTAGACACTGGACGTTGACCAGAACGGAGTCCTATTCCCAGACTTAAGAAAAATAATAGCACTCATATTGGATACCCAATAATCAGACCTTCAAAGATCTTCTATTATAAGTCAGTAATTTATTAGTAAGCTTACTTCTTATTATATACTACTACTAAATCTAAGTAAAAGCCCATTGCTCCCCACTAGGGTTAGGTATAAGGCGGCGGATCCTTAGTGGATACGTCGACGGATACATTCGCTTAGCTGTAGTATCAGAGTCCGTGTCTTGACAGACACATGTCCGCAATAGCTAAGAACTAAGGGGAGGGGGTGCAGAATGGTACTCGAAATCCTCCTATCCTAAGCTTTCACACTTTTAGGAAGGGCCAGGCCCGCTCGCTATTCCTGATGATCAGGCTAGGCAAGCTAATCCGCAACTCAAGCAAGGCTACTCTTGCGAATCAAGCTAGTTAGTCAAGATACCCTGTGCAGTCAAGCTATTCGACGCTTGATATTCCATTAATTCATGCTGATCAACGGGATCTCGCAAGTCAAGCCAATTTATTGCAAGCTAATCACGCAATCCAGCTTGCTTGTAACAGAAGGAAATTTCTCTGCCCTGTGGGAGAAGTTAAGACGACTCCTGCACCTCCCCCAGTAGCGGTGGAGGAGCCATCGAATGTCATTGTCCAGTTCTCATCTTTCTCTGCAATAGCAACTTATTCTTCATAGGGGAGTTCGTCTGAGATTCTTTCAAGTTCCTGACTCGGGAATTGCGCCATTAGGTCAGCGAACGCCTGGCTCTTGACGGCCTTGGGTCTAATACACTTGATACCGAACTCCCCAAGCAAGGGCTGAGGTCGTCTCTGTGTCTACCTAACAAAGTAGGACAAGTCGCCCCTCGTTTGGGGTGAGTATACTCGGGAGTAGATCCTTGATCTTTCTGAATGCTCTAGGCATCACAAGAAGGATACTACCGTCCCAAATCAAGTGGTCTTGGACAACCGTGCGAAGACTGGTTTGATATATACTCTAATGAGGTCCTCGTTAATAGGATTTTTCGTTCTTACGGTACCTTGAGAAGTACCTTTGACGATCTGAAGGTTCTTAAGCAATTGAGGACTCCGTTGGGTGCCAAGTTTATAGACTATCTCCGTAAGCATAATTGGCCCGCGGAGTAAACTCCGGAAGAGCTCAAGGAAAAGTACGTCTTTTGGACTGGATCGCCTGCCAGCTCTGTTTTCAACGGCCAATCAAAACGAGACAGCTTTTCCTCTACGGTTGGCCTAGCACGAGCCTTATTGAATTGAAAAGGCCCCCTATTCTACATATGATAATCTTGAAAGAAGACTGAACCACTTGAAGCTAAAAGCTAGTCGAAAAGCCTGCGATCATGCCCTTTTTCAGCGCTTTATTGCACGTTCTGGATGCCATTGATAATCAGTCTTAAGACAGCCTGGCAGCGACTTTATCTTAGTCTGATATAACTCCCTAGGTAGAGAGATAGAGAGGGTGCGATGCCTTTTTCAAGCACGGGAAGGAGAGGCATCAATGGTACCATCAGTGCAGTAGTCAGAAGAAAAGCTATTAGTTAGTCTTACAAATGGGAGTGTAGTCGAGGGCAAGAGAGATAGATTATCTGGCCCAGTCTCTCTAACTCTAAGCAGAGTAAGCTACCTTCTCCTTGAACTCAGAAACCTTCTCCGGCAGAAGAGCTTGGATGCAGCATCTTTAATGCCACACCTTCCTCTCGCTCGAGCTATTAGCTATTCAAGACTTGTCTTTGCTGCCATACCTTTCTAGCTCTCTTTACTTGAGATCTGTCTACCGGCTTGTCTATCTTGGAATTAGCTTGAAAGCTTCGCTTATCTAAACGCTAGCTTAAAGCTCCGCTAACAATTAATGGATAGACTTGTTTATCTTCTGTAGGATAGAGTCAAGTTAGCGAGCGGGTATTCCAACAAACTCAAGGCAAAGCCATAATGGGCGGAGCTTTCTCGATCACAGCTTCTTTCTTGCCAGTTACTGGTTGGCAGACGGGAACTACTCAATTAGATAAATAGATTTGGGCACTCTATCCATCCACTTTGTAGGGGAAAGAATTCCATTTTAGTGATTCCTTTTTGGCATTCCCTTCCCGGGAAAGAGGGAGGTGTTACCGGTAAGTGGTTTGAGGCATTGGATCTCTTCTCTGCTTTGACTGAGACTAAGACTTAACAATTCCGTAAATCAAATGGATTTGAAACCAATTCAATCAGGAACGAAATAAGCTTCTTCCTTCCAACCTGGTTGGAATGTAGGAATTCTCCTATAGTTAACAATCATTCCCCATCCCCATTCTCTCCTCTTTCTCTCCCTTCTTTCGGAACATCTGATAGCAATTCATTACTCAGATGACTCGCGGCACAAGATCTATCTCTTTCCTGGCTAAGAAAAAGTCGAGAACAGGATTGGCAATGGCTAGTGAAGAAAAGCTATTCTTTGTCTCACTGTCTCTCCGGCTCACTACTAAGAGGAATAGAACTAGTGCTCTTGCCAGATTGACTCTCCAATCGAGATCAAGCGGGAAAAACTGGATTCTCCCTTTAGGTCCACTAGGTTAGGCCGTTCTATCTCGCTTCGCTCCGATAACTAAGTTAAGACCTATTTAATTTAGGTCGAGTTAAAACTAAGTTCCACCCTTCCTTCATCTCCTTTCCAGAAAGGGGAAGTTAGAAGCTCGAGACTTTCAGTACCTCTATATGTGCTACTCGGGATTGGCAGCTACTTCCTTCCCTGCTAGCCAAGCTAGTTCTCTTCCTACAGATAAAGAGGCAGATTTGAGGAAGGAAAGGGGACGCGATAATCCTTTGGAAAAGGCGGTGAATGGCTTTTAGCAAGCCCCTCCTGGTCATTCGACCAATCAAGCTATTTGATATGGATCGACTCGAAGAAGCAACCTGACGCACTCCGGCTTGAAAGCCTACGTTTGCTGGAATGACTGATCTGATTCCAAGGCTGGCTGTATAAGTGACTGATTGGTACTGATTCCGCTTCCCTCCGATTTCGATCTGCTAGCAACTCCGATAGTTAAGCCAATTCCTATCCTCTCTTTGACGGCCAAGCAAGCAAGAAGGGTCGCCCACCCATTTGTTGCTCGATGAAACGATCCAGATGACCTGACCATGTTTTATTACTCTCTTCCTGTCAACTCGTCTCTCGAGTAGACAGATGGTAAAGAGGCCTGCCCGCGACAACGAGATTTCTTCGTTTTTATTTCGAATCAAATCAAATAAAGGCTGAAGCGCGAACCAAATCTTTCTTTAAAGACTGGATAGGGATGCGCATTCGAATCATTGATCTACTGATTGAGTACGAACGAGGAAGCTCTTGATGTTTTAACAAAATTTCCACGTGGACATTACTCCACTCTTCTTGCTCCACCAATAAGCTCCCGTAGCAATAGTAGCCCCTGTGTTAGCATCTTAGGATGCCGTGATATGATAAGCATAAGCATCTCCGTCCATGTGAGGCCGGCGATATGGATGAAATGTATCCCCGCCCGTGGTAGGGATAAAGAATTAGACTTCCGCGAAGGTAAGGAAGCTATGACTTCATTCAACTAGGCTTGGTAAGAAGTTCGAAAGAAGTCAGAGCAGCATTATTACACTAGTTCGTTGAGCTGGGAGGATTAGCGCAGGTAAGGAATTCTAGACGACTAGGCTGATCGGAAGAAGAGAGAAGGGAAGATTCCTAAGCGTAATTTCAGTTTTGGAATATTTTCATCCGGGATTGGAACAACCTATGTTGTAAGGTAACGGAGGAGAGAAGGTGAACCAGCTTCCTTTGGTCGCCTCTCCCGTCTGGTCGAGTAGCTTTCGCTCCTTCCTACTTACTTTATTCTAATATAAGCTGCTACGTGGCCTATTGGGAGCTTTTTAGTCATAGTGGGAGCTTTCGGAAATCACTTAGCAGGTCAAGATCATAGGAAGAGGGAAGAACAAGGGAGAAGATCTTATTTAAAAGAAGACGATTCCAAAAGAAACTCAAAACGGAGAATAGGATGCCTTAAAGGTAAATAAGAAAGATCATAAATAAAAAAGAAAATAGCTGCCTAGCCCGCGGGAAACAGAAGGTTAGGTTAGGAAGGGAGAAAGGATATTTACCAAGACTACTGAAAGAGCACAGATTCGGCTTGGGAGTTCTCACTCGGGCTACTAATCTCCTCTTCTCCTACTCATAAGAACCAAAACAGGCACTCGTAACCGTCCCTAACCTCTGTCTCTAACCTATTCCCCTTCCTCTTTCCTTTTACCCTTTGAATAGCAACCAACCGGAAACAGGCATACAAGCTGGTCACCTTACTTCTTTGGTCTGCTCTGGTCTATTAGCTCTTCTGCTCTGGCCAAAGTAAACTGGTCTAATTCTCCTCCGGTCACTAGTTTTTAGTATGTATGGAATAGAATAGGAAATCGGTCTTTTTTCACTCCAGTTAGCTCGTCTCGTATTAGGAACCGGAAAGCAGGAAAGAAAGCATTGAAAGAAAAAGTCTCACGCTCTAGCACAGAAGCTGAATATCGAGCTATGGCTTCAACATCTGCAGAAAGAACTTGCTTTTCGACTACCTTGAGTCTTGAGTTGGGGTTTCATCATGCCATTCTTCGATGTGACAATCAAAGTGCTATCACTCTCAAACGTGCCTCCAGCACGAAGCAAAGGCATAAATTGGATTCCCGGCTGACTCTTCTTCTTTAAAGCATTCAGAGAGAATCAAGATTGGCTTAGTCGGATCTTGCCAGGCAATTGCCTCTTTTCCACAAGAGATTGCTCTCCTCCGAGGCTTGAGAGCTTATTCCCTTCTTGTTCACCTTTCTTTTTCTTTACTTATTTTCTTTATTGAATGATTGGCTCAATAGCTTTCTTTCCTTCAATTAGAAAAGGAGCTAATGGAAACTCAGGAGCTTCACTCAGAGCAATTAAGCTCTTTGGGGGAAGTCAGAAGTTCTTCCACTCGGAATTGCATAAGAGAAGAAAGCTCCACAGAAGACTCCGAAGGAGTAGGAATTGGCTCACTAGGTTCTACAACTAAAAAGTAGTCAAATCGAAAAACTCCTTACTACAATCCCCCTTCGATGCCTACTTACTTAGGTCTAGCTGACCCAGCTTGAAGTCTACCAACCCTTTTCAAGTCGGGAATGCCACATCAGTCTGATATTATCATATGTTGACTTGCCCCCAGGCCAAGCTCTCTTCCTTCGGTAACGGAGTCTTAGCCTCGGAATGAGCTTAGTGGTGGGCGGTCTCGCTAGGTGAGATAATGAGACCAAAGCATGAAAAATCGGCTGCCTGCGAAATCAACAGGAAAGCTTTAGCTTTGGCAGTTTGCTTTAGCAACGACGGTAAAGGGCAGGTTCTGTAGTCAACTGCACTTGGTCACTTCCTGCTCTGTCGGGTCTTTTGATCTTCTCAGTTCCACTCGGGCATACTCTTTCATAGGCTCGACACGGGTTGTGACGTCGGGTCCTCTCTTCTCTTCATGAATCTCAGTTGGAAGCCCCCATTTTGATCAGACATCCAATGAAGTAGGAGCTCGCTCCCTACCTAGCGGTACTTCCATGGCTTGCCTCTCGAGGTCCTGTTTGAAAGGCAGTTTCGAGAACCTGTCTGGATTGAGTGGTCCTTTCTCGGGCAGCTACTGAGACATAGGTTGGCCCGAGTTTCCCTTGGCATACCTTCGTTACCATTACTAAGAAAAGTAAGTAGGAATTCGTCCCAGATAAACTACTGATCTAGCTCTTTCGCATCGAGGAAAACCCGTATTTCCGATTTCGTTCTCGAAGGAGGTTCTACCTAATGCGCCATAACTCCTTCGAGAACGAAATCGGGGTCTTTGCCGGGACCGATGCTAGTAGTTAGATTCAATATTCAAAAAGTCTTAAATAGAAGCCAAATCCAGTTGAGAAGAGACAAGCACGGTGACATCCATCGAAGGGATCTCGGTCGAGAAGCGGCCCAGGTAAAGCCAGATTTCAAAGGTAGAATGTATTGGTGGCACATCGACCTAGAATAAGGGCTCTAGTCCACGATTCCTGGATTCCAACCTTTCAAAGGAAGTCTCAAGCTGTAAAAAGTAGGCCTGCCATCGATGCTAAGAGATACACGTTCCTTCGGATCGCCTCACCGACGAATAGCGTACTTTCCTCTTAGAATATCCCTTGAATAACCGGATGAACCACTTGAGCCTCCTATTTCACTGAATCCGCTCCCATCTCTACAGAGCCCCGAAAGCTTATAGGATCTCTAGGCTGTAGAGAAAGGGCCTATGATGGAATCATTGAATCTCAGCGACGCGGTGAAAGATCTAAAAGAGGTGGATGATCCTCTGTCGCCACTCCTTTCGTAGTCAACCCGGGAGGGTTTCTCAAGTTCCAGATCAAATATGGGCTTCGGTGCCATCGTGAAAAGCCCTACCCTGTACAGAGGATATCGACTACCTTTGGGCTTTCCTTCTTTCTACGGGTCAGCTACCCTTATTCGTATCAGTCCAGGTAGGCGAATCATGCTACAATTCAACATTCTTTTAAATTAAAAAGTATACGGATATTCCCGAAGGCGGGTGATGCCCAGAAAGAATTCAAGGTCAGAAATCCCAGTAGTTTCGCAGGGACGAAAGTGAAATACTTTTTTCTTTGATTCACGTACAAGACTAGAGAAGTGTGGGAGATTCCAGAGGTTGCCTTTCCACATGAGCCTGGTGCTGGAAGCTGCACAGAGTCTTTCGGGGAACCTTCCTACTCTGGTTGAGGAAATCCCAGTATTTGTTTTGGGAAAGACCTCACTCGCACGTAATATAGTAATATATAAGGCTCTTCTTGAAATACGTGGGCGAATAACCAATCCTATAAGTCTTTCTGGCTGGATCGATCTCCCCAAATAGACTCGTTTTTGTAGGTGTCCCCGAGAATGCCAGTCATAAGCATAAGAAAGCTCGATCGGAGGTGGCTTTCGGGCTTTCCGGAACCTATTTCCTCTGCGCGGATGAGCCCCGCCTTTCTATTCTCTTTCAGATTGAACCTTCTTGGTGTCCAAGGCGACTAGCAATAGAGTGGGTCTTCGATACGAGCGAGAAAGGCTTTCCGTGTCTCATGCATTCAAGTCTATGTGTGTCACATAAACCTTCATAGCAAGCACAGAAAGAGAAAGCACAGGACTTTGCCAGCCTAGTCCGATCAGTACAGCGTATGAAACCTGTCAGGAATGATATCCACCACTTCACTTGAATTCTTTATGAGATTCCCCATAGGCACACAAAGAAAGGGGATTCCAAGGAGCCAATATCAAAACACTAGTTCGAGCAACGAGTACTTCTTTCGATACTGGATTTCTTTCTTAGCCAGGCTCGCATTCTGCTTTCTTCCACTTTCTTAGGGATCATCTCAAACTTTCTAATTTCCACCCGTTTGTATGTAGCTTTTTTTTTGGTCTTCCTTTGATTTATTTGCTTTTGTGACGACGGAGACGATTCGGAAAATTCAAACAAAGCTGGAAGAGAGGAATCCATTGGAGCTCGTTCTCCAGGAGAAGGTGCGTCAGTCTCGCCTTCCTTTCTGTACCATCATAGCAAGTCTCCTCTACGTGAGCTGCAGTCAGGGAACGTCTTTAGTGCTTTTTGAGACATTATGTTCCATGTCTTTGTCCGAGTGTCTTTCTTTGTTGAAAGAGAACACCTCCCCTAACGGTAACCTTCTCGCTACCCTAAACTCAGCTTTCATAGACCGGAGAATGCAAGTTGTGGTACCAGGATAGACCGGAGAATGCAAGTTGTGGTACCAGCTCATTGGACTACTGGCGAGCCCACTTCTGTAATATTGTAATGAGAAAGGGGGTGAAACCCGGATCGGAGATTGATTATTTCCACCGAATGATTCTCTACATCAATGCACTCACTCTGATAAGCCTATTAAACCACATAATTCAAATACTGACATAGGGAAAGACGAGGGAAAGACGAGGGAAATAAGAGGGAAAGACGAGGGAAAGACAGTCAATAGGAATATTCTCTCTACTCTAGAACCCATAGGCCTAGGAGCAATAGACTGAAAAGAGGTACGACATCTGTAACAATGGGAGAAGGAAGATAAGCCGGAGTAAAGGCGGAATGCCTCTTTGACTGCCCCAGATAGCTGAAATCGATCGTGCATTTCACCAACTTCCATTTCAATAGCTGCCAGAGAGAGGGAGAAATCGGATTGATGCAGAGTGGCCATTTCATTCAGCACTATCTCAACATACATAAGCCCAGCAGACGTAGGCTTCTCATGGGTGATCGCATTCCTCAACTGTAATGGATTCACCCTAGGGGGTTCTTCCCTCTTGTCCTCGGAAACCAGCAAGTTTCTCCTTCATCGGACAATCTCGTGCCTGAGGAGGACTCTTACAAATGAAAGAGCCAGAGTCCGCCTTCCCTGCAGTCCATCTGTGTGAGAGGCATTCTTCAATTTCTGGTCCGATTTCTTCTTGTCCTTTATGACTGGGATTTGTTGACACCCTAACCTAATATGGATACCCCCTGAGAATAGCCAACTTCTTATTCTTATTGTATGACCATGCTGAGTTAAGAGAAAGCACCTTCTCAACTTCTCTAATGTCTACTGCTTTTTCGACAACTTAATCTCTTGCTGGATGATTGACTGTGGATTGACCAGCGGTATATACCTTTTTGCTCCTGGCCTTTGCTTCCAAGATGTATAGTTGTTTACGAGATGTGAGAAGCGTGGATTCCTTGAGATGTCTAGTCATAGTCTCTTGTGTCACTTCAAAGATGATTGCCGGGGACAACTTCAATGATTGTATTTCCTCTGGGCCTGTTCAGGAAGAGATGGTTTGGTCATTCTGGTAATTTTTTTTCATTGAAAGAAGTTCCAACCACGATGCTTTGGCGTGAGAGGTAGAGCCAAATGCGCCGATTTCCTTCTTTGTCACCATCTCTTTCAAATCTTCGTTCCTTCGCGTCTTAGACAAGGTGGCCACTTTGTGTGTCGGTTGGTCCTAATAAATAAGAATTGGGTGTAGCATTAGCTTTTTACAAGGTGACGACGGGATAAGATTTCAAATAAAAAAGTAGGAAAACCAGCCCTTGAATGGCATGCTCCCTATCTGTCTCAATTGGCCAAAGCTGAATCAATCGGTCAACCTGTAGGAAATTAACTAGTCAATTGCTCTTCTATCTTACTGAATCACTCAACTTCGATTCCTGCATCGTTTGCATACATTTCCTATCCGGGATAAGGGCTTTAAGGCGGAAAAGGCATATAGAATGGTAACGGCTGAACAGAATCAATGTATCTTCAGAAAATAGAGTCCAGTCGTTCTAATCCACTTCTAAAAGCGGGTGAAGGTGGGGACATTAGCAACCTCAACTCGAGGACGAGAAGGGACACCTGAATCCTCTAATGAGGAGACCTTTTGACATAACTCACCTAAATTCTTTTCATTCATGGATGTCTTTTCAGGATACAATCCGCTAGAAAAGACCAAGGATAGAACCAATTCATCCCATTCTTCGCTTGAAGCTGCATACCTTCCATCTCGAGATCGTCCGTATACGAGGCTATAAGCACGAGAGCAAGCACCAATAGCAGTGGATCGGAAAGTCTATCCAGCAGTGGAGATAGATAAAGAGGCGGATGCATTTGACCGAGTGGAGACAGCAGTGGAAGCAGCAATCCTCCCTTGTCTCCTGGTCCTACAAGAAGATTTCGCGGAATTCCCTCTCGGAGGTTTCCAGATGAACCTTGGTTGGTCCCCCTGGATCGTAAGAGACCGTCAGTCATCCTCTAAGGTTTCTTCCGGTCCCTTGAAGAAAGAGGTCTTGTCAGTGACTTTCTTTCGTTGGCCATAATTCTTCGCTAGAACCCATCTTTCATCACATGAACGATTCTTCATTGGAGTGCCTATCGCTCGCTATATGGAAGAATTTCTCTAAACAACCCCCTCCGAGTTGACTTTACTGGAGTAGCTCGCTTTGTTGACTGGACTAGCCAGGAAAGAAATGCCTATTTGTCGGCTTGAGGTCAGGCTCCTATTCCTTAAGTTCAAGTTTCGCTTTCTATCTCTTTATTAGGCCATGGGTCCCTTTCCCCTTCTTGCATCTCGGAGGGCTTTCTTTGCTATTCATCGATTCCGGGTCTTGCTTGGAATCCGATCTCTATCTCTTTCTCTTTCTTTCTCGTATCTCGGACTCACCATTTAATTTCGTCTCGACTCACATTCGATGGTTTACTAACTCGTTAAGTTATACCAAAACCTAGTCCACTCGCTTAGTCTCTAAGCATCCATGGCTGAATGGTAAAAGCGACCCGACGGGTGAAGTAGGTTCAATTCCTGCTGGCCTTACCTTATACCTTACCTCAACTAAAAAAGCTAACGAGAATGCCGATTCCATGCCTTAAGGCTGACTGCCGCTTTCCTTCAATTCCACTACCTCCCACTAGTTGAAGTGATGTTCCCAGGCTAGTGAATCGGGCTAGCTTCTCTCCCTAGGGTCGATTGTCCGTCTAGTGAGTTAGCGCTGAGACTTTTTCTCCTTTACCCACCAGTCAAGGCAGGGCTGGTCATGGTGACAATAAATGCTCTTTCAACTCCATATCTGTCAATCAAGTTCAACTAAAGAAAGAAGGTCCGGTCGAGGCGAAGGAGTCACAAACCTTCAACTGAAAATTGCGTAGATAAGGATCTTCCTAACTAGCCCTAAAGGAGAAGAAGGCTCTTCATCATCTTCGAGAGCAAAAGTCAAGTAAAGTAGTTCTACGAAAAAGCATAAAGTAGCAGAAATGGGATGAAAGGGTATGTTCGAAAAGAGATCACTCTTGGTCATAGAATATCTCGGCGCCTCCTCTCCTTAGACGGATGACTCTATTCCTAGTAAAGTATACTTGGTGAATGTACGGATTGGATACATTAGCCGTCTCTAGTTCTTCTACATGGAGCAAGCAAGGGTTTCTTTCCTTTCGAGTGAGATCCGAATGTGGGATCGATCTAACTGCATATACCACCGGGAAGCGGCGCCTGTAAGTAAGGCTATCTTGGAAAAAGTGGATCATGAGTTTTTCATAATGAGCACATGCGGCCATTTTCCGGCAGTATATGATAAGGTGGCTTCTAGGGCACGTGGTTCCATCATACTTGTCAAAGTAAGGAACCAACAATTGTTGAGGGATGGTTACGTTAGGGACCAACCATAATTCCAGGGCGTCCACCGCCCCATCGGTATTGGTTCCTTCAAATGGCCCTAAGTCTTTCTTCTAGGAACTCTAGCGTCTCCTTTGACGAAGGATCCTCGTATAAGGAAAGGAGGATTTGTTTTAAACCCCGATTGTACCCTAGGGTCGCTTGGTTTGAATGTCGACCCGTTGTGACTCGTTTTATTTAAAGTGGATAAGGGGAGAGGAGAGGGAAGGAGTAGTTCGCTTACTTCTATCCGGAGAGAAAGTCCCCTCCTTGAGAGCTATCGGTATACTCTGCCAAGGGCATTCTACTTAACTTAAATTAAAAGAAAAAGCGAGATGATCCATCATAACGAGAATTTCCATTTGCATTACCAGAAGAAAGATGCGACCGATAATCTATTCCTCTTTTCCATACCACCCCGGTTCTCTAGGAACGTAATCGTAGGGGGATTTCCCCCCGTCTACGTGGCATAGTTCTTTCTTCTTTTGTTAGACCCGTAAAAAATTGCCATATATCGGGAAAGCCTTTCGCAATACCAGTCGAAGCCCTGAACAAGTTGATTAATCGCCCTTCCTATACTCATCCGATCGCTTGATTCTGAACACGGTTCGTTCCCTCCATAAAATGGAGCTCAGGAGCCCTATCTATGAACTAGAAACTGATGTAACACGGTCGAATAGGTCACCCTGCTTTCTGAATAGCTTACTTTAGCTGCCCTTACCCCCTCCCATGGAAAAGAATTAGTACGACTTACAATCTATTCCCACCCACCTTGCTCGCTTGCTTTTGATCTAACTTCGTGTATCTGCCTCGTTTGTTTCAAAGCTAGCTTAAAGCTCTAGAATTTGGTCTATTCCTTCCCTGCCCTGCCCCCAATCCCGGCTGATCAACCGAGCTGCAATCCATCCCGCCTTAGCGAGGGCTTCTTTCCGTTGGGATTCGTTCAAACAGAAAGAGAACTGACTCCTAAGATCATTTATCGATTCACAGCTTCTCCCCCTTGTACTCAAGAGTTAATCTTAAAGTGATTTGGGAAAGGCTTTCCCTTTATTTAGCTTATAAAGTACTTTCCGCTCCGTGGGGTTTGGAAGGAGATTCTGTCTGAAGAAGATGTTGACGCATAAGTTAGTGCTTCGCTTTCACTAGAATCTTTCCTCCTGTGCTATTTCGGTCTATCACGTAGCAGTAGTCTCTATTTATTCACCCCAAGAATGAACTATCCTTTCGATGGATTTAATTAAGACGGATAGACCAGAAATGGTCTTCGAAAGCATACCGCTTTCTGTTGCTCAATCGTCCACTTTAGCATGAGACTACTCAACTCTATCAGTCTTAGACTCTAATAACTCTTATTCTGCGGCAGTGACAGAAGGTGGGAATCGAAATGGATTATTTCGTAGCGTAGAGTCCTAGGGATTTTATAAAATATTATCAAACTTTCATTCTTGGAGCTAGTAAATGCCCGATAGTATGAGTTCCCTGTCTAACTAAGCAGCTCTTTTCCTTCCGCAGTGTAATACCGGATTCATTTTAATGATTAAGATTAACTAATCTCTCTTCCCAGAAAGGGAACCTTAAGCTCAATCACTCTCGGGTCATTCAGAGATCAAGAAGAGGTCGGAAGACTCATTTTTTCAGAAGATTTCCCTTTTTATACTAGACCATTAATAGCCCTTAGGGAATAAAGGTTGGCCTAGCTGTGAGCTTGAACTACTAAGAGCCCCGGATGATGATTCTTCGTCTAATCTTGAGACCCTATACCCGAGGGGAACGATCCCTTCTTTGATTCGTTTTACACCGGCCTTAGAATAAAAAGGACTTTTCCCTCCCATTTTTTCCTAATAAATCAGCTTAGGCCAGACGCGCTCCAGCTCACTCGACCATAGGGGGCTCTCTTTACTATAAGACATTTAGTTTCCCTTTAGAGCAGTCCCCGGGGAAGGCTAAACCCACTTTTTATGGTACATCGGGAGCTATTACAGCGGAAATCATTCTATCTCTTTCTCTAGCTCCTCATATAGCTATATGAGTAACTTCGCTCCTCGTCTGGGTTTTGAACTTCCTATTCGATTGAATCAAGAAGTGGTACGAAGACCACAGCACTTGTCTACCGAGGAGGGCGGAATTGCTCTGCTTTCTTTCCTTTACATCTCCGCCTGTCTATCGCACAAAGGGGTTAATGCTTTTGTTCTTTTGGAGTAGGGAGGGGGTAAGAGGCATGGTCTAGGTTTGACTAAGTCCCCCGGTCGTCCCTCGTGGAATCTTGCTTTCAGAGGAAAAGTGGTAGCGGTTCCTTTAAGTGAGTTGTACAAGCACTTGTTGAATGTGAGGCAGATTTCGCCAGTGCCAATTAAGCCACTTCAGCCACCCTATCCAAAATGGTATGATCCCGAAGCCCACTACGAGTACCACGCAGGTCTTGCTGGGCATAGCATTGATAATTGCTCGGCATTTAAGGCAAGAGTCCGATTGCTCATGAAGAATGGATGGATTACCTTTGAGGGAAAGAAGACGTCACCTAGTATCAATATAAATCCACTGCCTAGTCATCAGCCAAATGGGGATGGTAATGTCAACATGATTATTCCGGATGAAGATAAGCCACCCAGGAAGGAAAGGGTGTTAAAGGTTACAATGAGTAAACTGTTTGATATGCTGGCTAAAGAGAGATATGTTGGTAACGGTATTTTCCTGTCTCAGCCTCCATTGCATCCTGTCCTGAAAGGTACTGCAAGTTCCAAGGCTGGTCATGATATAGAAGATTGTTTGGAGTTTCATGAAGAGGTAAAGACTATGTTGACTTTGGGTACACTTAGAGTGGAAGCTAAGAGTGAGCAAGAGGTGGATATGTTGATTAGTGAACAAGAGAAAGCCATGCAGACTGAGTATTGCCAATATCGTGATCAAGGGGATATGTTTCCACCCAAACTGGTATTCAAGGCTCCCGTCAAGTTTCAGTCTAAGAAATACCAGTCAGTTCCTATAAACTACGGCTATCAGCTTCAAAGCCATGCTTCTGCTCCTGTAATGCAAGCTTCTAGAGAAGAATTGGCTGATATTGGGGGCATGACACGAAGTGGTAGATGTTATACTTCTGAAGAGCTTGAAAAAAGAAAGAAAGGCGAAGGATAAAGAGGTGATAGACTCTGCTAAAGGGTTAGAGATGAATAAGCCGGTTAATGATGAAGAAGCGGCTGAATTCTTTCAATTGATGAAGCATAGTGAGTACATTGTGGTAGAACAGCTGAAGAAGACTCCAGCCAGGATATCTTTCTTGTCTGAGCTCCGAGCCCCACCGTAAGGCATTGCAGAAGGTGTTGAATGAAGCTTACGTTGCTCCTGGCATTTCATCAGAATCCTTTGAAGGCGAATAAAGAAGCCGATAGGCGAAAGAATAGCACGAGCGCGTCAGCGGTAGGGACGGGGACTAACCCACCATCTTTTTATATAGTGTGGAAGAGCAGGACTATGGTCAAGTGATCCCTCGCATAAGTGTTACCAGGGTCCCCCAGTTGGAGAAGAAAAGGCTTGCATTCACCCATTCGATCAGTTCTACCTCGACTCGAAGCAGACAGTTCAATTGAAGCGCGAACTTCATTTTCACCGCCGAAAAATAGGACTTTGTTACCGGAAAGGCGGGAACAGGCGCCTAAGAAAGAGAGCCATCTTTGTTGACAGTAGCATATACCTCAATCTGACCTACCAGCCTTCGTATTTAAAGGTAGACGGATGCGTAAAGAAAGAAAAAAGACAGACGACGCTTGTAGTAAGCCGAAGGAGCTAGCCCAAGCAAAGTCTGCCTTTATTCGCTAGGCTCATATGTAACGATACCTGGCTGACAATCCATTGTCTCTCATGGGATATAAAGAATATATGAATTAGAAGCATCCGAGGTAGGCAACAAAAGAAAGAGGTAAAATCCCCTACTTGGGCTTTCTTCGAGCAAGCTCTTAGCTTTCATCGTGATAACTTGATGTAAGAGACAGATTAAATAGTCAACGTAACTATCTGACCCCCTTGCTATATGATGCCGGAAATAGACCTATTTTAGTCAACGTTTGATTCAAAGAACTGCGCTTAGCCAATGGGAGAAGAGCTGAAAGGTACGAAGTAACTCGTCTGCTGACCTGGCTTCAAACTTCGAAAGAAAAGAAGATGATTTCAGTCTAAAAGAGAAGGGAAAGAAGCTAGACCATTTAGGATAGAATTGCTTTTCATTGAGATGCCGGCTAATCGATGAAAATAAGGCCAGCCAACAGATAAGAGAACTAGGTAATAAATACTTATTATGCAATAAAAGAGCTTGATTGAGATAGTGAGTTGAGTGACTCGATGAGAAGAATCATCCCTATCTTCCCTAGGTTTCAAGTTTTGAATAAAAAGCTGTAGCTAGCTGTTGGACTATTCAATGTTGACTACGGGCTTCTCAACAACTTCTATATAGTCCGCTGTGTGCATGAATGACAGCCTGTCATCATCGTATCGTCAATGTGACCAGAGTCAAACTCCGCCGTTGACCAGGGATTGTGTGCCCTAGTAGGGGAAAGGAAAGGTCCGATAATAAGCACAGAAAGGGAGGGAAATAGACCTTACTGACGCAAGTAAGTTCTTTCATACCTTCGCGCAGGTATAGAGTCAGCCAGGGTCTCGCTTTCCCTAACACAAACTACCCCTCACGGACTTATCTACAAGGCAATTATGAACAAAGATGCCTTACCATTGTCCGCTGCTGTCCGTAGGGTGGACTGGGAAAGGAAAAGCTGGTCCCCCTATTCACCATAGCACCTAAGGTGCAAGTTATAGGGTAAATAAGACCAAGAAAAAAAAGAAAGAAACTCCCGCTTGTATAACCGACCAAAAAGAAAGGAAAGCAACGTACTCTCGGCTCTCGGTATATATATATATTGGGCAGTCCACCGAATAGCAGCCGAACCAGTCAGTATTACAGCTAAAAAATGAACATTGCGACCGTCTTAGCCTTACCTTAGCCCTTAGCGGTTAGCGGGTCTGCGATCGATCTCTTGTCGACTCGGAACTTTCTTGCTGTGATTGTTCGAGAATACTATTGTGATTTGAGACCTTCCTCTCGTGTTCCCTCGTTTGATATTGGATCCGGCTTCCTGTCCTCGTTAGCTGTGGCACTTTCTCAAAGGGAATGATTGGACAAATAGACCAAGAATATCAGTTTTGCGCAGAATCGGCCAGTCAAGCAAGTTCCTTTTGACAGAGAGAAGCTTCAAGCCGAGTCCACTTAAGACATTGCTTTCTTTCTTCTATGCCAGGGAAAAGCAGTTTGAAACTTCGTCTTTGACAGAGCCTCTTAATCACCCCTCAGGTCAGCCTCCAGATAATAGAATAATAAGTCGGATCCTCTGGGTAAAGAAAATAGAAAGCGGCAAAAAAAGAATACTAGATCCCATCCGTATGCTTCTAAGACAGGGAGGGATAGCACAATATGGTATTGAGGTAAAACTACCTGGAGTCTACTATGGGTAAGGATTTCAATCCTATTGCAGATTTTCCTCCTTACTCTAACAAGTAAGTGATAAAAACCTTGAAAGAAAACGAACTGGCCCTAGGTTTACTCCTTTTGACTTACAGCCATTTTGAATTGCACTTTCCCTTGACCTAGTCCTTAACGCCCACCTTTTATCCCTCTTATGTATGTCTACTTATTGGATCACTAGACAACTTTTCGTACAGTAGCGATTTCTATCTATATACGTCATTTCGTTCGCCTTTGTGGGCTTGGAAGCGTCATAGAATCCGCTTTACGCTTCGGGTAAAGGTCCACTTTGTCGCCCAATAGGGGTGTTCTGGCCCATGATCAGTTCGGTTGCGTAGTGTTCACTCAGGTCTTGTCTACCCTGGTCGGAGCGGGAATTAGAACTTTCTTTCCATGGGTCCAGTCCTTTCGGGTCCAAGTTTCTCTTTATTTCTGCCTTTGGTTAGCGGGAAGGGCTCACCTGCCTTGATCATGCTTGGCCGACCTCTACTGATGTATCTGTCATTAATGGAAGCACGAGGGAACGGGTTTCATCGGCAGGCTTTTTTGGTTCGCAAAGCTTGCACTTCCCGGCGAACGAATTGAATGAATCATCATGAAAATGAATTCAACACGTCCGTTACTTAAATACCAGTAGGCAGTAAAAGCAGCTCCCCCTGAAAAAAGCCGTATGGATCCCTTCGCTCGATCGGCAGGCTCTCCTCCCTACAGAGTTGCTTCTGTTCGGAGAGAAGAGCGATGCTGGCGGCGGGGCACTCGAATATGCCCCATACCAGCACCAAGTGTCCGCCCGTATGATCTCAAATATAAGAGGAGCTTTCTAATCCCCCCCACTACCTTGTGCTTGCCAGTTACCAAACAACTATGTTGCTGAGCCAACTAGCCTGGTCCCGATCACGTTCACAACCAAAGACTCCCTTCTATGGTCTCAGGAGCTAGTTTTCCAAACTATCAAACATGGCAACAACGTTTGCACGCTGTGCTAGTGCTTTGACTTTCATCGCTACTTGGAACCGAGAAACCGCACAGAGACGTACTTTCCAGAGAGGCTTAACCCTAAGGTAAATTCGGCCATGATTGAGGACACACTGGTCCGTCTGGACTTGCTGTCTGGCCAATTCGCGCCCCTATCTCTATCTCGTCAGCTCTTGTTCCCTCCCTTTATATATATAGGGCGAGGACGGCTCGCTGGAGGCTTTCCCTTTGCCGCAGACTTTCACACCCTTGGTGGTCCGCTGTTCCAACGCTCTCTCCTCCAACATCGGCGCCAGAACTTGGCCGGTGTCACTCCCCGCCTACCGGTCTTGGTACGCAAGGCTCGAGCCGTTCTACAACAAAGTCTGGGAGAAATCGGGAATTGCCAACATCTTGCGGCTGTCTCTAGCCGACATCCCCAGGGACTAGAACTTGATCCTCGCGGCTCTTCCTTTCTGGTCCCCAGTTAGCAAAAACTTCCTCTTCCCTTCAGCTTTCTCCGACACTGGTTGATGTAGCCGCTCTTACTAGCCTCCTGCGCTACGTAGCATAGAAAGCTAGTCGAGAAAAGAGCTTACCTATACCCCGCGATCATGCCCTTTTATAGCCCTTTTTTGATCCTGGGCACGCACATCTTACTATACCTAATTAATCAATCTATCGGCATTCTCTTCTCTGCTCGAAAGGGATTCTCTTTTTTTCTTCTATCTAGCTTCTTAGGAAAGTACTCTTGATTCCGATTCTGATTCTTTACCTCGTTGACCGACATTACAATAGGTGTATGGGTCAGGGAGCGACTACTTGGTTTTTACGCATTCACTTACTATTGATGGAGAGTTTCTCGCTGACAGGCCTTATAGAGTATTGCGAGATTCCCCGTATCGAATGAAGATGCAAGAGCTAGATTCTAATACTAAAAAAGGAAAAGGCTAGCAGAAAAGATAGATTGATTCCTCGCTTCGGATGAGGCTGAGTTTACGAAGTAGAAGAAAGATCTCAAGCTGCCTGCATGCACCTATAAGACATGGAAAGGATCCAGTTCGGATGTGGGCAAGAGTAAAGCTTCTCTTCCTCCCGATTCCCTTGCTTGAGGAAGAGTTGAACACAAAGATAGATTCTTTCTTTCGCAGAGATTCGATTATGGAATTGATTGAGAGAGAAGGCCACTCGAGTTGGTATTGAAAGCACTTCCTGGGTGCGGACATGATAAAAGGAATAGGGAATCTCGCGTCTCCGGTTGTTGCGGTATGGAGGGATGGGGATTTAGTGAACTAAGGCAGCTCCAATATTATTCTTACTAGGCGAAACTTCCTTCTTTTGTTGAAGAAATTTTATTATAGCTGCTTCTGGGCAAAAAGCCTTAGGGTTGGTCTTTTTCTTGCGTTAGAAGCTCTTCTTTCGTTGTCTTTGATGTTCTAGTTGCAGTTTCTCATAGATTGCCTGTGTCCGGGGTTGAAAATTCTTCCCTCAAGGGGATAACCATCTTAATTAATAGAATAGGTCATACTTCCTTCTAGGGGGCGTAGTCATTGTTCTTAGTTCTCCGTAAGTTGATTGCAGCCCGGAATTCGTGATCCTGGGTTGAGGAGCACTCGCGTTTAAGACTCCTGTTTAGTATTCGCTATCATTGTTGTTTATTCTTAAATGTCCAAAGAAGCTTCATGGTCTGGGGCCGGGTGTGATTACAGAATCCTAGATGCGGAACTTACCGGGTAGTCCCCTCAATGGGGGGGTCATTTTGCTATTTAGCTATTAAGCCAAAGGACAAGCACTCGGGCAAATCTCTTAGCAGAAGGGGGATGCCCTTTAATTAAGCAAAGAACACACCGAAGCTAGACAGATTGGAAAAGCCCCTTTACGGAAGGACCTATGTAGAAGCTCATTCCAGACAAAGGAAATCTCTGACACAGATTTAGGCTTCTCGAAACTCCGACAATTACTTTGATAGTAGCTGCGATCAGGCACACTTCTTACTTCTTCTCAATCATCACCAACTTTTTTTTCCTAGTGGGCCTAACCAGGGATGTTTTTCTAATCCCCCGCACGGGACAGCAGGGAAGAGAAGTATGTTCATCTGTCTGCCCCACCCGGGTACCACCACCTGATCTTGGAGAAGCCTTTCATATAGAAGGTGCGACCTGCCTCTGGAATCAATAGTCTCACCTCTCCTCGCTACCCGGGCTTCGACTCCCCGACTGCTCCTCTTTTCGACGTGCCAAAACACATTATGAGAATCCATGAATGGAGTCGGACTAGCGACTATGAATTATCCTTAGTTAGTTCCATCCTGTCAATAAAGTGGAGCCTAATCTACTTGACAGGCCTACAAGCAAAGGTCGGATTCCTTCCCTCGTCTCTTCTAGCCCTTGAAAGGCAGTCCACTAGACTCGCAACGGAGTCGCGAAAAGAGCCAGTCTCCCTTTCTGGAAGCTATCTTGTGAAAGAGTAGTAGGAAGGAGAGTTCGAAAGCCCACAGAAAAGGTCTAACTTCTTTTCTTGTTCACAATCCCTTTCAGGTTTGAGGGAAGAAGACGGTGCTATAGAATCCCCTCTATTTCGATAAGGTAAAGGCGTAGGCGAGTTTCCTTATTTCCAGTAATGAATATTGAATATTTCCGCATATTTGATTGAAAGTGCTATTCCCTTGTTTCATATATTTAGTATATCCCGAGCTAGCTTCCACTCAATGAATTAAGCTTTCTATCAATGGATGGCAGGAAACTTCTATAGGAACCTTCCTAAGCAACTGATCTAACTTCCACTGCTTATCTATACTCTTCCACGGCTTAGCCATAGGAAAGAAGAGGTTATGCATACGAAAGTACTCTTTAGGGATAGGGCTTAGCCAAGCACTCCAACAGTATGGGCTTCGCTTTTTTCTCCCACTAGATAGCAAGCAGAAAGAATGGCAGGACGAAAGAAAGGCTTAGGATAGCTAATGACAGTGAGAGGGTGAATGAAAAGAACTACTACTTCTGGCTCGCAAGAAAGGCGAATAACAGCAACTGAATCGACATAGACGGACTTATAAACTTAGCACAGCGCGTACCTTAGAACTGGATATGCAGGAACTTACAAAATACCTTAGCAGCACTCCCTGTAACGAACTCCTACCTTCAAAAGGAATCCAACCCCAACTGCCGGAAAAGGGGAACCGCAGAAAACCGAAAAAAAGGGAAAAGAAGAACTTCCACTCCCCAGAAGAAATAAGAAAGCGCCTCTTGAAATGAAAGCATTCTTTGAAAGCCTCAATTCCGATACCGTTCCCTCAAGCCTTCAAAGAATAGGATTCTTCCTTCACTACTCTAAGCTGCTTATCCGGGATTAGAAAAGGTCTAACTGCTGTTGAAGGAATAGAGGCTCTTTCGGCTCTTGGAGTAAGGGGGCAGGTGCCGGTCTGCTGATCATTTCTCCGGATGGAACGACCACTAAGTTGGCCTTCGCTCTAGACTTTGCTTGTACCAAGAATCAAGCAGAGTACGAAGCATTGATTATTGGCATGGAGACCCTGGCAGAGATGGGAATTAGGAGAGTGAGCATCCAAGGGGATTCCTTGCTGGTTGTAAGACAAGTTATTGGAGAATACAAATGCGAAACCACCATGCTCGAGCCATATGTCAAGAAAGCACAGCACTTGATAGAAGGGTTTGAGCATGTAGAGATCTTGTTTACGACCAGAGCCAATAATACGACCGCTAATGAGTTAGCTCAAGCAGCGTCTGGATACAGAGACTGGGGTCAGGTACCTGTCATCCACAGACCGGCCAGTGTGCTCATCACTAGACAGGTCGGACTCACAGAAGGATATGGTATAATGAACTTGTGCATTGATTTGAGCAAGGATTGGAGAGAGGAAATCATGCAATACATCAACAATCCAGACCATTCAGCCCCTCAATCGCTCAGAAAGGCTGCTTTGTTGTACTGCTTGGTCGCTGACGAGTTGTTCCGCAGGTGGCCGGATGGAGAGCTCCTTAGATGTGTGTCAGCAAAGGAAGCCATGCTAGTAATGGCAGAAATTCATGAAGGCCTTGCAGGTGCACATCAATCCGGACCGGCCATGAAATGGCAAGTGATCAAGCACGGCTTATATTGGCCAACCTTTGAGAAAGATTGTCAGCAGTATGCTAGGGGTTGCCTGGAATGTCAAAAGCATTGCCCAGTGCAGAGGGTACCAGCGGAGGAGTTAGATTCGGTAGTCCGACCGTGGCCGTTCAGAGCTTGGGCCATGGACGTGATTGGCAAGATTCACCCCTCATCGTCCAGGGGGCATGACTTTCTATTGGTGGAAAGAGATTATTTCACCAAGTGGGTTGAAGCAGCGGCCTTCAAAAAATGTGACACAAGAGGCCGTTCTTAAGTTTATAAAGGAGAAGATTATATTCAGGCACGGCCTACCAGAGATCATTGTCACAGATCAAGGCACTATGTTCACAGGAGCTGAAGTGGTGAAGTTTGCTGAGTCCCTGGGGATAAGGCTGTCACGGTCTACACCCTACTACCCTCAGTCAAATGGCCAGGCAGAGGCTACGAACAAGGTCTTGATCAATAACATAAAGAAGGCAATTGAAGACAACCCACGAAGATGGCATGAAGTCCTGTAAAAAGTATTGTGGGCCAATCGAATCAGCAAACGATCGGCCACTGGGACTTCACCCTATGAGTTGGTATATGGCCACCAGGCTATGATACCAGCAGAATTGGTCGCCAGTTCTTTGAGAAGGAAGGTGCAAAGCGACCCGACATCCAGTGAGTATGAGCAAGCAATGTTCATGGAACTAGACAAACTGGACGAAGTTAGATTGCAAGCCCTCGATCGCATTGAAGTGCAGAAAAGAAGGGTGGAAAGGGCTTACAACAAAAGGGTCAAAGAAAAGAGCTTTGCAGAGGGCGATCTAGTATGGAAGACCATTCTACCTGCGACCCTGAAGGAAGAAAAGTGGGGGCCGACCTGGGAAGGACCTTTCAAGATTGGCAAGATCGTGCAGAATGGAGCGGTCCAATTGCTTAATCTCAATGGGACAAAGCACGACCGGCTCATTAACGTTAAACACTTAAAGCATTATTACCCTTCAGTTTGGGAAGGCGTAGATATAAGTGTATTTCATTAAACCGATTGTAAAGCATCGGTTAAGTCTTTTTAAACGACCTTTTCAAGGTATTGACGCTTATGTAAATAGAATTGTAACGGCAGGCTTTGATTGTCAAACGGCGTTGTTGTAAATACTTTGAATCAAGATAAGAAAGGGAAAAAGTAATTATGGCCGTAAATTATACAAGCACAAAATAGAAAAATCCAAATATATTATAAAAAAGATGCGTTTACATAAAAAAAAGAAAAAACATACGCCCGAAGGCTACAATCACTTGAGTAAATTCTTGCCCAATTCAAGAGTTTACACACCAACTTGTATGAATCAATCACAAGCTGCTAACAAAGCAATTTATCCCACCTTTTGGATAGCTGATGTGTAAACCATTAGAAGCTTTTGAAATCGAGATTTTGCTCACTTTAGAGACCAAGAATCAAGCATTTCACATGAAGAAGAGTTTTCGATAGCTTTTCAAGGGGTTAGGTAGACTCTTAAGTGCTTTCTCGCTTTGATCAGTCAAGGCCATCAAGAGACAGACCGTCGTAAGACAAGTTCAAAGTCTCTTTAGGTTTTGAGAGAAAGCTCTGAAAGACCTCTTTCCTGGTAACTTACTAAGCCTAAGCAAAGTCTTCGTTGAACTCATTCCTCGAGAGCTAGCTGAGTCAATAGGACCAAAGAGCACTTAAGGGTAAATAGCAAGCTTCAATCAAGAGAGATTGAGTGAAGTTTACGCCGAGCTATTCCCTTTCAACCACAAGGGATTGGATGCGATTCTTTCTCTCTTTCCGCCAGTAGGACTTGTGAAGCTAAAGGGAAGGCAAGTCTCATTTTTTTCTTTTCTTCACGGAAAATAGGGAGCATTGCGCCTTAGCCGACTTCCAAGGCTTCTTAGGCTTGGCCTGATAGAAGGAATGCGGACGAAGAGCAGCCGACTTCCAAAACATAGGAGTACGGTCATAGAACGAGTCCCGAACCGGTCAAAGGTCAAAGACGGACCTGCCATACTCTAATCTTGAATCTCAGTTCCCAGGCTATTAATGAAGAGGAGAAGGAAAATCGATCATAACAGCACTTCCTATAGTGGAATTGGAATCAAGGGATGTGGAATCGACGGATTCTTTGACTCAGGCTTCAGGGGGAGGACTAATCAGAGCTTAGTATAAAGACTAATGGGCGAAGCGCAACGTTCTTAGTTGAAAGAAACTGGGCCTAAGACCATAGAAGGAGGATTGCTTATATAATATAAGCCATACGTAGACGAAAGTAGCATTCAGGCATCGGTGGAAGCGATAAAAGTGAAAAAGCTTTGAAGCCGATCGAAGACAACGAGAGTAGCGGATTAGCGGCTGATCTTCTACCTGATCTATCTACCATATTGATGTATTAGAGAGACCGAGTTCCTACGAGGGAAGAAAAGATTCACCAGCTCTATCGATTATCAAATCCATCTACCTTTGTGAAAGACATCGCATGGAATAGCTTACACGGAAAGGAGCTTGGTACAAGCTCAGATTCAAAATAGAAGTTCCAGAGCTAGAAGGAATGGGATCTGGGGTGGGTAATAGACTGACTGCCAAGGAGCGGAACAGCTCGAACGAAGTCACTCAACTAGTCTCTATGTGAGGAACGAAGTGAGAGGGAGAAAAATAGCCCTTTGGTTCTCTATTGATAAATACAGAGTAAGTAACAGTTGACACACATTTCATTATTAGAGAAACCCATCTCCTATCAAAACCCAAAGAAAGCATTATGCGCTCCAAAAAGACCCACTCCACCCGATCATAAGCTTTACTCATGTCCAGCTTCAAAGCCATATTCCTACTTTCCCCCCTCGCTTATTTTTCAAGAAGTGCATGATTTCAAAAGCCACTATGATGTTATCAGAAATTAATTAACCCGGTACAAAGGCACTTTGATTTGGGGCTATAACCTCGGGAAGTACCAGTTTAAGCCTATTAGCTAGGACCTTAGAAATGAGTTTATAAACAACATTACAAAGGCTAAGGGGCCTAAACTCATTAACATTTTATGGGTTCTGGACTTTTGGAATTAAAAAAAATGCAATTAGGGTCTAGTTCATATTCTTTAACATATTACCC
Source organism: Stillingia texana (assembly GCA_948356215.1). Taxonomy (NCBI): domain Eukaryota; kingdom Viridiplantae; phylum Streptophyta; class Magnoliopsida; order Malpighiales; family Euphorbiaceae; genus Stillingia; species Stillingia texana. Next base: position 6,365 of record CAOJCQ010397225.1, on the reverse strand, counting down.
CAATTTTAAAAAGATAGGACCGCATTTTCTATATCCCTACCTACTACATGCCAAAACTTTTGATAGAAGAGAGCAGGCATACCATCCGGTCCAGGTGATTTAGAAGGATGCATCTGAGCAAGAGCATGTCTGACCTCTTCTGCTGAAAAAGGTTGAAGAAGGTTTGAGTTCATCTCTGCCGTAACTCGCCTCTCGATATTATCGGTGACAGCATTTACATGTGGTGGGTTGCTTATGGTGAAAAGATTTTTGAAGTAATCCACTAAAATTTCTTCAACTTTTCCTGGATCCGTCTGCCACTCTCCCGAAGCATCCCGAATGCCATCTATACTATTCAGTTTTTGTCGCTGGGAGGCTTATTTATGGAAGTATTCAGTCTTTCTGTCACCTGCCTTAAGCCAGACAGACCGCCCTTTGAACGTTGTCTCCACATCAATTCTTCTTGCTCCAACAGCTGTCTAAAGACACCCTCGACAACTGCCTCTCCTTCTCTTGGGTATCTGTTGAGTCTGCCCTGTGCCGAACTGAAGCCAACTCTTGCTTCTTCTGTTGTAAAGAACGTTGAATATGTCCAAACGAGTGTTTGTTCCAGAGCCGAAGATTAAGATTAGATTAGTACGACACGATTTAATCTTTTGACTGACTCGAGAAAGGGCTGATCCATTAACAAGGCTATTCCAAGCTGTAGTGACAACCTCCTTGCACTCGCTGTGGCTCAGCCACATCGACTCGAATCGAAATAACTTCTTCTGGGGCCTGGATACCCTTGGTTTACCTTGACTATTATATTAAGTAGTATAGGATATATTAAGTAGTATAGGATCATGATCTGAAGTGGAGGCTACCAGATGTTTGACCACAGCTAGGGGAAATAACTCACACCAAGAAGCCGTAGCCGCAGCTCGATCTAAGCGCTCTCCGCCGGCCTTTCTTCGATTTGACCATTTGAAAGCATGTCCCATGTACCCAAGAATCATGTAGGGTACAGTCTGCCAACGCCTCTCTGAAGGCTCGCATTAAACTCGGTGCTCGATCTTCCGACCCTGTCGTTTCACTAATGTGCAGAATTTCATTAGAATCACCGATAAAGAGCCATGGGAGGTTTGACTGGTTGCTTAGTCTTCTGAGGAGTTGCCAAGAATGTTTTCTCTGCGAGGCTTTGGGATGTCCATAGAATCCAGTTAAACGCCAACGCTTAGCCGGATCGTGACTCTCAATCACAGCATCCACAAAGCCAGTGGAATACTAAAAAATGCGTAAGTCAACCTCGTCTTTCCAAAACAATGCGTTGACCCCCCCTTCAATCTCTCACGTTTGATTCGTATTCTTTTTTTAAATCAGTACAAGAGACTCTGGGCAAAAGACAAGTGGAAATGCCTTCGCTGGTGATAGCTTCTATCTTCTAATTAAATATTCGGTCGAGACCATCTATCAAGACAGGCACGGATCGAGCATCAACGGATATCTTCCTTATTCGATTCTCTTTCTTTCCAATGATTGAATGCGTTGGAAGTCCCGTAACTCACCCATCGTGAGTTCAGTGCTGATTATGCGCCGATAACAAAACAAGGAAGAAGCTCGAGTCAGCCTGGACACATAACAAAATGGAGATTTTCGTCTAAAAGTGGCAAACAAAAAAGAAATTTACCGGGAAGATAGAAGGAAGACAAGAAAGCCTTTACCAGTTCTAGGGCCAGGCGTCAGTTTAAGAATATTGCATAACGAAAGACTAGCAGCATGAAATGCCAAATCGGCTAATAGTGCTTTAGAAGCTGAAAGAAAGACAAAAGAAAGAAGAAAAGAGAAAGACAGCTCTTAGTCTAGATACCGATCTCAGCTAATAGAATTGCGAGATTAAAAGCTTTGTTGGTGATTCTCTTTCGGCCTGCTATGTCCTTTCTTGATGCCCCTACCGGGGAGGGGATGAAGTTGCTACTATTTCTCTCTTTATTAGTCACTAAGGAGGCTAAATGAGTAAAAAAATTCCTTCCTAGTCTTTGACTACCTCGTATCAATTTTTTAATATTAGGCAGTATCAACAAATAGAGAAGTAATACTAAACGAATGTCTTTGCGGCTGTCAAACTTCAGTGATGTTGAAAGTCACATTCTGCATACATCAAATAAGCCATAGAATGAAGATTACTCATTTTTCTAATTACTCATTTTCTAATGAGTTTAGATGGATGGGTTAAAATATTAGGTTCTTTCACTCCAAAATCATTCTTTTCCGGACGATGTGGGAGTCCCTGCTATCAAGTCAACTACTTTTGCACCCGAGTGAATATTAAGGGACACATAGAAAGCTCTACAAGAAGTCAGTCAAAGCCATCTCCCGCAGCTTCACATCTTCTTCTTATTCTTAGGACAAGGAGTAGATCCTTTCTTACGCTATTTGCTGGTTTCACATCCTTTAGTCTCGCAGTTCAAGCAATAGTACAGATCAGGAGTGGGAAGGATAGATATTAAAGAGGAGCCGAAGGAAGATGGCTAATAGATTGACTTGCTTTTTACCTTTCGTATTCGGCGGAAGTCAATGGGAGGACCAGGAGCAGCAAGAGGCACAAGCAAGACCAGAAACTTGAATCTGAATAGGCATATTAGGAATCGGAACAAGCAACGGATAGATCTGGCTCAAAGGTAGGCTTCAACGGAGTGAACTGGCGAAGAGGTTTGTTATTCCCATCGTTCTGATTGTTGTAATTACGAGGGACTTGCTTTCCAAAATTTGAGTAGGGCAATAAAGAATCCTTGCTTTTTAAGAAGGAGTGGAACCCTTGTGGGCATGAAATAAAAAGAAGACTGTGTTTTTCCGGGAGAGATGCTTTCATCGGCCTTTTCGAGGCACTAGTTGCTTGAAGTAAAGGTGAGGTTTGGACTCGTTTGGCCTATTACCTTGAGTGAGGCCGAACGTGTACACCTTTTGTTTGTTATGAAGATGTGATCTTATTTATCCACCGATGGGTCTTGTTCTAAGCCCACTATCCTAATAGGGTCCCATCTTGTGTCGGGTTAAGGCTCCACCTCATGTTGGGCTTAGTGGAACCCAATTTCTGCATTTGTAGTCTAGGGCTTTGCTTGGGATTGGGCTTTAGTTAAGCCTACATCTTTATTTGATTTTTTCTGAAAGAAATAGACGAATTTTCATTCAGGCAACAAGCAAAACCCCATCGATTATGTCTTTCTTTGATGGTTCATGTAGGCTTGGGTCTTTCATTCGGGCCCTCTTGGGGCACCCTGTGGGCCAATGCGTATAAGCTTGGGCTTTCTTAACGTGGCTTATTTGACGACTCAGTACATGGATGTCACGAGTCCATTGGCATAGAATATGGAATCTTTTCTACGTAAGCTGGTTGTACAAAGTTTGTTACAATGTGATTCGGGTATATTATGTGTGCTCCGCAAGGTAGCCAGAGCCAGCCAGGTTTTCACTAAATAGGCATGATAGTTTTCAACTGCAGAAAAGTAGTGCGGAGAACTAGCCAGAAGTGTGCCTGCCATCCAATTCGGTGACGCATGGCGGGATTACTCTACCACTCTATAAATGGAGGCTCAATAAGTGTCTTCTTCATCAAATTCAAAGCAAAGAAATTTCGTAATAGCACGTATAGCTATGGATGCTGCAAACAGGCTTTCTGCAATTGCTGCCGAAATGGGGCAACTGAAAAATGAAATTCAAGAGCACCGTAGAGTGCTAAACTTCCTTTTGAGAAGTGTTAGAACAATGGATCCTGCAAGGAAAGAAGCGCGCATTCGCGCTACCAGAGAGCGCATAGAGGGTTTGGAGGAGAGGCAGCAAGCGCTGCGGGCGGAGCAGGAGGACCGTCATTTTCCGGGCTGTCAACCTCGGTGACCGGGGAGACTAG